>OY744530.1:107912060-108047060 GCA_963556195.1 Sepiola atlantica | reverse complement strand
ATAATAATAATAATAATAATAATAATAATAATAATAATAATAATAATAATAATAATAATAATAATAATAATAATAATAATAATAATAATAATAATAATAATAATAATAATAATAATAATAATAATAATAATAATAATAATAATAATAATAATAATAATAATAATAATAATAATAATAATAATAATAATAATAATAATAATAATAATAATAATAATAATAATAATAATAATAATAATAATAATAATAATAATAATAATAATAATAATAATAATAATAATAATAATAATAATAATAATAATAATAATAATAATAATAATAATAATAATAATAATAATAATAATAATAATAATAATAATAATAATAATAATAATAATAATAATAATAATAATAATAATAATAATAATAATAATAATAATAATAATAATAATAATAATAATAATAATAATAATAATAATAATAATAATAATAATAATAATAATAATAATAATAATAATAATAATAATAATAATAATAATAATAATAATAATAATAATAATAATAATAATAATAATAATAATAATAATAATAATAATAATAATAATAATAATAATAATAATAATAATAATAATAATAATAATAATAATAATAATAATAATAATAATAATAATAATAATAATAATAATAATAATAATAATAATAATAATAATAATAATAATAATAATAATAATAATAATAATAATAATAATAATAATAATAATAATAATAATAATAATAATAATAATAATAATAATAATAATAATAATAATAATAATAATAATAATAATAATAGGCTACCCAGTCACAAGGAATTTACAACGGAGAAAAAAAACCACACGAAGAACACCACAACAAGAGCCAAGGAACAGAAACTGCAAGAAACAGCACTTCATAATTCCCCGCCCCCAATAAATTACACCGGCCTCAGCTATCACTACACAAAAATGAACCAAAGAAACAGAAATTACAAGAAACACTATAAGCTCCTCCCTCTCTTCAAACTCCCCCACCCCCTTTAAAATTAAAAAAAAAAATTTTTTTTAAATAAGGAAAGAGAAAAGGAAAAATGAAGGAATTGAGAGGAAAAAAAAGGAAAAAAAATTAAAAATTAAAAAAAATTAAATTGTTTTATTTTTTATTTATTTATTTTGTTTTTTAATTAATTTTAAAAAAGTATTATCTTATTTATTTATTTATTTATTTTTATTTATTTTTTTATGCATCTTTTTTTAAACTGGTGCCGGCGTAGTCTGCCACCAGACAAAATATTTGTAGAGGGTCGAAGAGGATGAGAAGACCGAGGAGGAGCAGCACAAACCAGACCTTCACTGGAAAAGTGCAAAGAATGCTGGGACCTTGAGGAGGCTTATTGCCACCCAAATCCCAGAGAAGACCAACTGTCCTTACCAGCGAGAAATCAATGGTAAGAGGCTGTTGCGATACATCATCGTTATCGAAAAGAGGTGAAGAATACTGGAAATCTGGGGTAACTTGTCACTCAGACTCCAGGAAAGACCACTGGTTGTTGTCGGTGAGCAATGACTGACGATGATCCGTGTGAGAACTCCTAGTTAGTATAAATAATAATAATAATAATAATATATATATATATATATATATATATATATATATATATATATATATATATATATATATATAGCCTACACAGTATTAAGGATGTTACACAAATAACACAACTGAATTCTATTGTCTAATTATTATGAGAATATATTAAATGTTAACTGGGTTTATCCATACTGATATAGTGTTATCTGTATTGGAGAGACGAATTGGCGTGTTTTTTCTCGTTTCCAATTTACGTTCGACTGACCTCGAACTTCTTTACGTACAGCGCGTAATGTTTCTGTGGAGAAATATGTTTGTGTTTATTTATAAATTGACTGACATCGCTCATCATGATAAGTACTCGGGATGATCGCATTAAACTTAATGGCCGTTATATGAACCAATGAAAACTTTTAAGTATTTTGTTTTTTGTCGTAAACTCTCGGATGTTGTTTGGAATAGTATTTAACATACATATGCCTAATATAGACATCATTGGACGCATATGAAATAAGTTGTGCTTATTACATTTGTGAGTTTAACGTTAAAATTGTTATTTTAAATGTAAGTTTGACCGATCAACGGCCAGACCGACAGATGGGGATGCTTAAATGTTTCGCAAATAGTCGTATTTGCTAAATTAAATGCTTATATCGAAGTTTTGTGTCGCTATTAAATTAAAATAAATTATATGGGCATTGTTGTTTTTTTTTGTAAATTTCTCCATTTGTTACCTGTGAAGAGTTGTTTCCCTTGTTCGGTCATAAATAAATTACTTTAATTCTGTTTTCTTTTTATCAGATTTAACGAGTTTGAACCTAGATTTGCAAAGAACAGTTGCAATATTAATTTAAATAAACAAATAATTGGAAAAAGAATTTCGGATAAAAATAACAGATCCAGACAACCCTGAAATGTGTCCATTTAATTTACGCTTTTAGCAATGTTAATGATAGTGCAAACCTAAACGTTACAGACAGGGGAAATTAAATTTGAAACGTTAGCGGTAGAGGCCAACGAAAATATTATTTAAAACTAAAGCGTATAGGACTAGGGGAAATAATATTTGAAACTTTAAACGTGACAGACCAACACAAACATTATTTCAAACTTAACCAAGACAGACAAACAGACATTTAATTGTCTAATTTAATCGTGACAGAAAAATGAAAATATTATTTCAAACTTAACCGTCAAAGACGGACAAGAAATGTAGTTCAAACTTAAGCGTGACAGACAAAGAAAATTTATTTTAAACTTAAGCGTAAGAGACAGACGGAAATAATATCTGAAACTTTAAGCGTTACAGACAAAAGAAAATATTATTTCAAAGTTAACCGTGACAGGCATACGGAAATTATATTTCAAATTTAAGCGTTAGAGATGCGTCGATTCAATATGTGCGTTTAGCCATGGAAATGCTATTTTAATCTCATGCGGGACAGACATATAGAAATGTCAGTGAGGAAAATCCTATTTCATTCATCTTCTTCCAACAGCGGTAAGATGTGACACAAGGTCGGGAAAGTGGGATGTGAAAAGCCAGCGCCCGAGAAAGTGAGCACTCTGACCTACAAAAAATGCCTGGGAAGCCCTATCGGCATTCCCCGGTAGAGGCGCCTCAGGCAGTAAGCAATAAACTTACTACTCCACAAAGAGGGGAGGCAAAACCTGGGAGGGAGCACCTCCTAGAACTGCACAGGACAACACACACAGACCGGCGTCATCAAGCCCCGAAGGCCAAGACGATACCGATTTATGGGGTGTAGTACTTATCGGAACAGATACTACACTTTGATCTTGGCCAAAAGGCCAAGAAGTTACGAAAAAGTCCTATTTTTTTTTTATTTATCTACCTCCCACAAGGGCGGAAAAGTTGGATTAGATAAGCCAGCGCTCGAGATGTGAGCACTCTGGCCATTTAAAAATTGCCTGGGCAGTCCCGTCGGCATTCCCCGGTAGGGGCGCCTCAGACAGTAAGCAATAAACTTACTCCTCCCCAAAGAGTGGAGGCAAAGTCTGGGAGGGTGCACCTCCTAGAACTGCACAGGACAGCGTGCAGTATCCATCGGAACAGATACTACATTTTGATCTTGGCCAAAAGGCCAAGAAGTTACGAAAGAGTCCTATTTCAAATTTAAGTATGACAGACAATTCGATGGACAGTAGGTCTTATACAGACGCTTGGACGTATTTACAAAATATGCGTCTATTACATCGGTGAATTTAGAGATGTAAAAACTATTTTTAACTGAGGGGTGACAGAACAGAAATGGTATTTCAAACTTAAGCCTTACTGACAGTGTCTCTTATAGAAATGTTTTGACGCATCCAATATACGTCCATTCACTCTACGCGTTTAGCGATGAGAATGTCAAACTTAAGAGTGACAGACTGACGGATACAACCGCTTATAGAAGTAATAAAAAAGTAATGGAAACATAAATATAAATTCAAAAGCAATCAAGATGTCGGTTTGTTCATTAAACATCACCTCTTATAACGGCTGCCATCAATAAAGACGAACAGCATCGCAAGAGAAACTCATCCGAGTCAATATTCAAAAGACTGATGGATATTTCAAACCCAATAACAAAAACAGAATCATATTTCTATCGACACAAAACATCAAAACACAAACAAAATAATAAGTTTTCCACGAAATAAGCAAAACACGGAGGGTTGACGAATAACTTGAATGACGGTCTCTGTCAAAGAAGGCAGGTCATTTTGAACGAAAGGGTCACCCAACATTTGGCAGGTGGTTTCTGATCCTTACGTATGCATAACTCTTTGACGACAGGCGGTTTGCTCGTTCCTCATGTTACAAAAACGCATTCCAGTACCTAGCCAAATGCCCATCCTACGGCCAGCGACATGTCATTCTCAAGTCTATAATAAAGACCAACGTGAGTTTATTTGTACATACATCAAAAAAACTTCAATCCTGCTACGCAAAAGTTAGCGAGTAAAGCACGTTGCTTTTTCTACCCTCATGATGAAATAATTTAAAGTTCTGATGAGATGCGAGAAAGCAACTAGCAAGTCAGCACCACTTCTTACTCGGCGGCTTGAAATAGATTCGGATATTAATCTACCATTCAATAATCAAAAGTCAACGGTGAGTCTTTTTTTTTCTTGATTTAATCAGAAATTAAAATCTATTATATAAAGGTCAGAAATTAAAATCTGTTATATAAAGGTTAGAAATTAAAATCTGTTATATAAAGGTCAGAAATTAAAATCTATTATAAGGTCAGAAATTAAATTCTATTATATAATGGTCAGAAATGAAAATCTATTATATAATGGTCAGAAATGAAAATCTATTATATGAAGGTCAGAAATTAAAATCTATTATATAAAAGTCCGAAATTAAAGGAGCAGCACAAACAAGACCTCCACTGGAAAAGTGCAAAGAATGCTGGGACCTTGGGGAGGCTTATTGCCACCTAAATCCCAGAGAAGACCAACTGTCCTTACCAGCGAGAAATAAATGGTAAGAGGCTGTTGCGATACCGCATCGTTATCGAAAAGAGGTGAAGAATACTGGAAATCTGGGGTAACTTGTTGTCACTCAGACTCCAGGAAAGACCACTGGTTGTTGTCGGTGAGCAATGACCGACGATGATCTGTGTGAGAACTCCTAGTTAGTATAAATAATAATAATAATAATAATATATATATATATATATATATATATATATATATATATATATAATTGTGTATATAGAATTGTTTTTGGGTGTAGTGTTTAGATAGTATTTTATTATTATTATTACTGTTATTACTGTTATTATTATTATTATTATTATTATTATTAGTAGTAGTAGTAGTAGTAGTAGTAGTAGTAGTAGTAGTAGTATTACTATTGTTATAAAGAAATATTATATGAAGGTCAGAAATTAAAATCTATTATATAAAAGTCCGAAATTAAAGGAGCAGCACAAACAAGACCTCCACTGGAAAAGTGCAAAGAATGCTGGGACCTTGGGGAGGCTTATTGCCACCCAAATCCCAGAGAAGACCAACTGTACTTACTAGCGAGAAATCAATGGTAAGAGGCTGTTGCGATACCGCATCGTTATCGAAAAGAGGTGAAGAATACTGGAAATCTGGGGTAACTTGTTGTCACTCAGACTCCAGGAAAGACCATGTAAAGGGGAAAAATTAAAATCTATTATATAAAAGTCAGAAATTAAAATCTATTATATAAAGGTCAAAAACTAAAATCTATTATATAAAGGTCAGAAATTAAAATCTATTATGTAAAGGTCAGAAATTAAAATTTATTATATAAAGGTCAGAAATTAAAATCTATTATATGAAGGTCAGAAATTAAAACCTATAATAAAAAGGTCCGAAATTAAAGTCTATTATATAAAGGGAAGAAATTAAAATCTATCATATAAAGGTCAGAAATGAAAATCTATTATATAAAGGTCTTAAATTAAAATCTATTATATAAAGGTCAGAAATGAAAATCTATTATATAAAGGCTAGAAATTAAAATCTATTTTATAAAGGTCCGAAAATAAAATCTATGATATGAAGGTCAGGAAATAAAATCTATTATATAAAGGTCAGAATTGAAAATCTATTATATAAAGGGAAGAAATTAAAATCTATTATATAAAAGTCAGAAATGAAAATCTATTATTTAAGTGTCAGAAATTGAAATTTATTATGTAAAGGTCAGACATTAAAATATGTCATATTAGGGTCAGAAATTAAAATCTAATATATAAAGGTCAGAAATTAAAATCTATAATATAAAGGTCAGAAATCAAAATCTATTATGTACAGGTCAGAAATTAAAATTTATTATATAAAAGTTAGAAATGAAAATCTATTATATGAAGGTCAGAAATTAAAACCTATAATAAAAAGGTCAGAAATGAAAATCTATTATATAAAGGTCAGAAATTAAAATCTATTATATAAAGGTCAGAAATGAAAATCTATTATATAAAGGTCAGAAATGAAAATCTATTATATAAAGGTCAGAAATGAAAATCTATTATATAAAGGTCAGAAACTAAAATCTATTATATAAAGGTCAGAAATGAAAATCTATTATATAAAGGTCAGAAAATAAAATCTATAATATGAAGGTCAGAAAATAAAATCTATAATATGAAGGTCAGAAAATAAAATCTATTATATAAAGGTCACAAATGAAAATCTATAATATGAAGGTCAGTAATTAAAATCTATTATATAAAAGTTCGAAATTAAAGTCTATTATGTAAAGGGAAGCAATTAAAATCTATTATATTAAGGGAAGCAATTAAAATCTATTATATAAAAGTCAGAAATGAAAATCTATTATTTAAGTGTCAGAAATTGAAATTTATTATATAAAGGTCAGAAATTAAAATATATCATATAAGGATCAGAAATTTAAATCTAATATATAAAGGTTAGAAATCAAAATATATTATATGAAGGTCAACAATTAAAATCTATCATATAAAGGTCAGTTATATGTCTGTGTATATATTTAGGTCCAGCTGAAAGTAAAAGAAACAACTACAAAAAAACACCCATAAAGTTGGTATATTCTTTATCGCCATTACCCCCCAAATTATTTAAATTAAAAACAATTCATTCTTTTCAAGGCCAACTGGACCAAATTCTGTCATGGGGAGGGCGACTTTTCTGCCATTTCAATGTTCTTATGTACTAATTTAGAAAGAAATCTAACAAAATTGAGGAATTTATATAAAGGAAAGTTTTCTTTTGTGTGTGTGTGTTCAGATAGACAAATGGGCAAGGTGGAAGTAGAAGAGGGGGTTTGGGACGGAGGGGAAAAGGGGGAGAGGTGAAAGAGACAAATCTAGGGAGACTAATAGGGATGGGTAGTAAAATAGAAGTTTTAATATAAATATGTAACACTTTTTTCCTATGGTAACACCGGGAAGCCCTGCTAGTATTATATATATATATATATATATATATATATATATATATATAACGTTAATACAACAAAAGATATAAGAGGCACCTAATATCTTTAATTAGTGAACATCCGGATAAAACTGAAGCTCAATATACTGGATAGAGTATTAATAGCAATAGATAAAGTGAAAGAATAAAATAAGGTGCGACTCAAATTTTATTTGCATTCAATGTTCAAGCAAAGTCCTTTAAAGTCCTTAACTCATGAATTTTCAAAGAAAGTCTTCTCCTCAGAGGACCATTTCCGCAATGACATTACTGCAGGAAATAAAATTAAACTTTGAAAATATATAAAACAATTTTACATAAAGATACATAAAATTATATAAAACATCAAATATATCGGCTCAAAACATACTTTTTTGCTAAACTTATACAGTTCATCCAAGTCATAAAGTTTAAAACAGCTTCAAGAAAGATATCAAAGAGGTTGATTAAAAACAATTCAGGTGGTGAATGGTATTCCAAAAACGAAAAAGCTATCCATATATATATGTGTGTGTATGTGTACATATATATATATATATATATATATATATATATATGTGTGTGTGTGTGTATGTGTGTGTGTGTAAAATTAAACATCCGACGTTATTTTACGAATTTACATTAATATTTTAGTAATATATCTTATTGAATAGCGTGTGCAAAAACTGGTGAAGGTGTACACTATTATTTTTGATATAATGATAAGATCAGATAACGTCCGAATGAGTCTTATCGTTTTCCATGACTGCTAAAAATGTAAACCCATTTTTTAAAAAGTATATCTAATTAATGTTAGGAGCAAACAATGAAATATATTTTAGTTTCACAAAACTTTTATTTAAAAACAATAATATTATTTACATTATTTTTTAAACTGTTAAACTTATCATAATGAATTAGGAAATATGTATTCTAGGAAATGTAACGTGGTCAATTTTTTTTTAAGTATGGAACTTATAATAATCAATGATAGAATATGTATTCTGGGAAATGTAACGTGGGCACATTATTTTTTGTAATATATTATTACAAAAAGTGACAACAAAATCGGTAGAGTTTAAAACTAATGCTTTGTGTGTTGCTGAGACCATTTTTAGGGTGGGTATTCGTCTAGTTCAAGATAATTTGGAAAACTGATTTGTATAATATAATAATCACTATATAGATAAAATAAAGAAGCAACTTCGTGTGTGTGAATGTTGTATCGCGTCAACGGCACCTTTATAATTATAAATTGAATACTTATTTTATTTACTATTAATCGAATATTTATTAAAATTTAAAATGCAATAGCGTAAAATAAAACGACACTTTTATAATTATAAATTGAATACTTATTTTTATTTACTATTAATCGAATATTTATTAAAATTTAAAATGCAATAGCGTAAAATAAAACGACACCTTTATAATTATAAATTGAATACTTATTTTATTTACTATTAATCGAATATTTATTAAAATTTAAAATGCAATAGCGTAAAATAAAACAGCACCTTTATAATTATAAATTGAATACTTATTTTTATTTACTATTAATCGAATATTTATTAAAATTTAAAATGCAATAGCGTAAAATAAAACGACACTTTTATAATTATAAATCAAATACTTATTTTATTTACTATTAATCGAATATTTATTAAAATTTAAAATGCAATAGCGTAAAATAAAACGACACTTTTATAATTATAAATCAAATACTTATTTTATTTACTATTAATCGAATATTTATTAAAATTTAAAATGCAATAGCGTAAAATAAAACGACACTTTTATAATTATAAATTGAATACTTATTTTATTTACTATTAATTGAATATTTATTAAAATTTAAAATGCAATAGTGTAAAATAAAACGACACTTTTATAATTATAAATTGAATACCTATTTTATTTACTATTAATTGAATATTTATTAAAATTTAAAATGCAATAGCGTAAAATAAAACGACACTTTTATAATTATAAATTGAATATTTTATTGATTTACTATTAATCGAATATTTATTAAAATTTAAAATGCAATAGCGTAAAATAAAACGACATATTTATAATTATAAATTGAATATTTATTTGATTTACTATTAATCGAATATTTATTAAAATTTAAAATGCAATAGCGTAAAATAAAACGACACTTTTATAATTATAAATTGAATATTTATTTGATTTACTATTAATCGAATATTAATTAAAATTTAAAATGCAATAGCGTAAAATAAAACGACACCTTTATAATTATAAATTGAATACTTATTTTATTTACTATTAATCGAATATTTATTAAAATTTAAAATGCAATAGCGTAAAATAAAACGACACTTTTATAATTATAAATTGAATACTTATTTTTATTTACTATTAATCGAATATTTATTAAAATTTAAAATCCAATAGCGTAAAATAAAACGACACTTTTATAATTATAAATCAAATACTTATTTTATTTACTATTAATCGAATATTTATTAAAATTTAAAATGCAATAGCGTAAAATAAAACGACACTTTTATAATTATAAATTGAATACTTATTTTATTTACTATTAATTGAATATTTATTAAAATTTAAAATGCAATAGTGTAAAATAAAACGACACTTTTATAATTATAAATTGAATACCTATTTTATTTACTATTAATTGAATATTTATTAAAATTTAAAATGCAATAGCGTAAAATAAAACGACACTTTTATAATTATAAATTGAATATTTATTTGATTTACTATTAATCGAATATTTATTAAAATTTAAAATGCAATAGCGTAAAATAAAACGACACTTTTATAATTATAAATTGAATACTTATTTTATTTACTATTAATCGAATATTTATTAAAATTTAAAATGCAATAGCGTAAAATAAAACGACACTTTTATAATTATAAATTGAATACTTATTTTTATTTACTATTAATCGAATATTTATTAAAATTTAAAATGCAATAGCGTAAAATAAAACGACACTTTTATAATTATAAATCAAATACTTATTTTATTTACTATTAATCGAATATTTATTAAAATTTAAAATGCAATAGCGTAAAATAAAACGACACTTTTATAATTATAAATCAAATACTTATTTTATTTACTATTAATCGAATATTTATTAAAATTTAAAATGCAATAGCGTAAAATAAAACGACACTTTTATAATTATAAATTGAATACTAATTTTATTTACTATTAATTGAATATTTATTAAAATTTAAAATGCAATAGTGTAAAATAAAACGACACTTTTATAATTATAAATTGAATACCTATTTTATTTACTATTAATTGAATATTTATTAAAATTTAAAATGCAATAACGTAAAATAAAACGACACTTTTATAATTATAAATTGAATACTTATTTTTATTTACTATTAATCGAATATTTATTAAAATTTAAAATCCAATAGCGTAAAATAAAACGACACTTTTATAATTATAAATCAAATACTTATTTTATTTACTATTAATCGAATATTTATTAAAATTTAAAATGCAATAGCGTAAAATAAAACGACACTTTTATAATTATAAATTGAATACTTATTTTATTTACTATTAATTGAATATTTATTAAAATTTAAAATGCAATAGTGTAAAATAAAACGACACTTTTATAATTATAAATTGAATACCTATTTTATTTACTATTAATTGAATATTTATTAAAATTTAAAATGCAATAGCGTAAAATAAAACGACACTTTTATAATTATAAATTGAATATTTATTTGATTTACTATTAATCGAATATTTATTAAAATTTAAAATGCAATAGCGTAAAATAAAACGACACTTTTATAATTATAAATTGAATACTTATTTTATTTACTATTAATCGAATATTTATTAAAATTTAAAATGCAATAGCGTAAAATAAAACGACACTTTTATAATTATAAATTGAATACTTATTTTTATTTACTATTAATCGAATATTTATTAAAATTTAAAATGCAATAGCGTAAAATAAAACGACACTTTTATAATTATAAATCAAATACTTATTTTATTTACTATTAATCGAATATTTATTAAAATTTAAAATGCAATAGCGTAAAATAAAACGACACTTTTATAATTATAAATCAAATACTTATTTTATTTACTATTAATCGAATATTTATTAAAATTTAAAATGCAATAGCGTAAAATAAAACGACACTTTTATAATTATAAATTGAATACTAATTTTATTTACTATTAATTGAATATTTATTAAAATTTAAAATGCAATAGTGTAAAATAAAACGACACTTTTATAATTATAAATTGAATACCTATTTTATTTACTATTAATTGAATATTTATTAAAATTTAAAATGCAATAACGTAAAATAAAACGACACTTTTATAATTATAAATTGAATATTTATTTGATTTACTATTAATCGAATATTTATTAAAATTTAAAATGCAATAGCGTAAAATAAAACGACACATTTATAATTATAAATTGAATATTTATTTGATTTACTATTAATCGAATATTTATTAAAATTTAAAATGCAATAGCGTAAAATAAAACGACACCTTTATAATTATAAATTGAATACTTATTTTATATACTATTAATCGAATATTTATTAAAATTTAAAATGCAATAGCGTAAAATAAAACGACACTTTTATAATTATAAATTGAATACTTATTTTTATTTACTATTAATCGAATATTTATTAAAATTTAAAATCCAATAGCGTAAAATAAAACGACACTTTTATAATTATAAATCAAATACTTATTTTATTTACTATTAATCGAATATTTATTAAAATTTAAAATGCAATAGCGTAAAATAAAACGACACTTTTATAATTATAAATTGAATACTTATTTTATTTACTATTAATTGAATATTTATTAAAATTTAAAATGCAATAGTGTAAAATAAAACGACACTTTTATAATTATAAATTGAATACCTATTTTATTTACTATTAATTGAATATTTATTAAAATTTAAAATGCAATAGCGTAAAATAAAACGACACTTTTATAATTATAAATTGAATACTTATTTTTATTTACTATTAATCGAATATTTATTAAAATTTAAAATGCAATAGCGTAAAATAAAACGACACTTTTATAATTATAAATTGAATACTTATTTTTATTTACTATTAATCTAATATTTATTAAAATTTAAAATGCGATAGCGTAAAATAAAACGACACTTTTATAATTATAAATTGAATACTTATTTTTATTTACTATTAATCGAATATTTATTAAAATTTAAAATGCGATTGCGTAAAATAAAACGACACTTTTATAATTATAAATTGAATACTTATTTTTATTTACTATTAATTGAATATTTATTAAAATTTAAAATGCAATAACGTAAAATAAAACGACACTTTTATTATTATTAATTGAATACTTATTTTATTTACTATTAATCGAATATTCATTAATATTTAAAATGCAATAGCGTAAAATAAAACGACACTTTTATAATTATAAATTGACTACTTATTTTTATTTACTATTAATCGAATATTAATTAAAATTTAAAATGCAATAGTGTAAAATAAAACGACACTTTTATAATTATAAATTGAATACTTATTTTTATTTACTATTAATCGAATATTTATTTAAATTTAAAATGCAATAACGTAAAATAAAACGACACTTTTATTATTATAAATTGAATACTTATTTTATTTACTATTAATCGAATATTTATTAATATTTAAAATGCAATAGCGTAAAATAAAACGACACTTTTATAATTATAAATTGACTACTTATTTTTATTTACTATTAATCGAATATTAATTAAAATTTAAAATGCAATAGTGTAAAATAAAACGACACTTTTATAATTATAAATTGAATACTTATTTTATTTACTATTAATCGAATATTTATTAAAATTTAAAATGCAATAGCGTAAAATACAACGACACTTTCATAATTATAAATTCAATACTTATTTTTATTTACTATTAATCGAATATTTATTAAAATTTAAAATGCAATAGCGTAAAATAAAACCGCACTTTTATAATTATAAATTGAATACTTATTTTTATTTACTATTAATCGAATATTTATTTAAATTTAAAATGCAATAACGTAAAATAAAACGACACTTTTATAATTATAAATTGAATACTTATTTTTATTTACTATTAATCGAATATTTATTTAAATTTAAAATGCAATAGCGTAAAATAAAACGACACTTTTATAATTATAAATTGAATACTTATTTTTATTTACTATTAATCGAATATTTATTAAAATTTAAAATGCAATAGCGTAAAATAAAACGACACTTTTATAATTATAAATTGAATACTTATTTTTATTTACTATTAATCGAATATTTATTAAAATTTAAAATGCAATAGCGTAAAATAAAACCGCACTTTTATAATTATAAATTGAATACTTATTTTTATTTACTATTAATCGAATATTTATTTAAATTTAAAATGCAATAACGTAAAATAAAACGACACTTTTATTATTATTAATTGAATACTTATTTTATTTACTATTAATCGAATATTCATTAATATTTAAAATGCAATAGCGTAAAATAAAACGACACTTTTATAATTATAAATTGACTACTTATTTTTATTTACTATTAATCGAATATTAATTAAAATTTAAAATGCAATAGTGTAAAATAAAACGACACTTTTATAATTATAAATTGAATACTTATTTTTATTTACTATTAATCGAATATTTATTTAAATTTAAAATGCAATAACGTAAAATAAAACGACACTTTTATTATTATAAATTGAATACTTATTTTATTTACTATTAATCGAATATTTATTAATATTTAAAATGCAATAGCGTAAAATAAAACGACACTTTTATAATTATAAATTGACTACTTATTTTTATTTACTATTAATCGAATATTAATTAAAATTTTAAATGCAATAGTGTAAAATAAAACGACACTTTTATAATTATAAATTGAATACTTATTTTTATTTACTATTAATCGAATATTTATTTAAATTTAAAATGCAATAGCGTAAAATAAAACGGCACTTTTATAATTATAAATTGAATACTTATTTTTATTTACTATTAATCGAATATTAATTAAAATTTAAAAGGAATAGCGTAAAATAAAACGATACTTTTATAATTATAAATTGAATACTTATTCTTATTTACTATTAATCGAATATTTATTAAAATTTAAAATGCAATAGCGTAAAATAAAACGAAACTTTTAAAATTCTCCAGGGGAAAATAATTGAATTTCGTAAATTTCCACTCGAATACCGTTTATTCGTAAACATGTCAGCCAGTTTAGTCTTTTGTTATTAATTTTTAAAAAAGAAAATAATTAATGAATTCGGGACACTTTGAAATTCATAAAGATATTTGAAAATATTTTAAGTGTCAAATATAGAGTCATTTCTGGTGATGCTATTCTTAGCCAATGTCAAGATAATAAAAAAAAGATTAAACAATTGAGAAGATTGAAAGTTAAAAGTGCTATTTACACCGAACAGCATTGCTATAGCAAAATAGTTTTTTAAAACTATTGTTCAAATGTTCAAATAATAAGTATTGTTCAAATAATAATTATTGTTCAAATGATAATTTCATAACCAAACAATGACGCCACGTGCTTTAAGTCAGAAGAGAAAGTGAGACAGTAAAAAAGATCTTCATCATTAATGTTCTTTGAAGTGTTGCCATAAATAGTTGTGTTGTCTGCATATATGTCAGCGAATTATCACTTATGAGGATCACAACGAGGGTTGGGTCGAGAATGGATCGGCATTGATCATATGTGGTTCGGGCGTTTGCCTATCGACACCTACTTTTATAGCCCTATCGGAGAGTAAGGATGTGGTGGCCACGAAGACATGTCCAGATATTCCATAGCTCACAAGTTTGTCGAATAAACCTTTGTGCTAAACTATCAAAGGCTATTGAAATGCCCCGTCGATAGATTAACTTACCTTGTGCGATATTACAATCAGCACGTCAGCTGTAGATTTTGCAGGACAAAATCTATATTGCTTGTCACTAAGAAGATTGTTTTCGCTGAATACGTTGGCAATTTCTTGGTGCATTTCACATTCAAGTAACTTACTCACGATGCACAGTAGACTGATCAGTCTGCACTGGAATTCAAAGAACCTACCTACAGTATTTTGAAATACCAGGCAGACCAAAAGAGTCTTCCAATGTGATGGAAAGGATTTCTCTTTTAAGCTACGATTAAACATCATTATAGAGATAACAGCTGTTTTGGTCGCAGTTGCGTGAGTATTATGACTGGAATGTAGTCGAGACCAGTTTCCTTGTTGACATCAAGATTCTTGATGAGTTCGGCGACATCACGCACAGTTGCTTAGAGTTTTTTCCGGTCATAGAGTCAAAAGTTTGGCTTAATCATATGCTGAGAAGAACACCTCTGGTCGACTAATGATGGTTGGAATAGAGGTCTTACAACGGTATATCTATACTAGGAATAAAAATGGAAACCTGGGGACAACAGAGAGCATGGAACTCCCTAACCAAGAGAAAATGAGGGTGCTAAGCGAACAGGAGGCTACAAATATCTGGGAGTTCTCGAAGCAGACACCATCAACAATACAGAAATGAATGAGAAGATTGGAAAATAATATTTATGAAGAACAAGAAAACATTTAGAAACGAAATTATATAGCATGAATCAGTAAAAGGAATAAACACCTAGGCAGTAGCACTAATATAATATTGTTGACCATTTATAGGCTGGACTAAAGAAGAACTCAGCCACCTTGACCAGAGGACTAGAAAATTAATGACCATGCACACCGCACTACACCCAAAAGACGATACGGACAGACTCCACATGAACACAAACTAAGGGGGAGGATTGGTAAGTATAGAAAAAAAAAAGCTGGAGAAATACATGACTCGGAAAGAGACACCGTTCCAACGAGCAGCTTTGAAAGCACTGAAGCCAGTAACAAAACGTCAAGAAGAAAAGGGGAATCAAAACAATTACATTTACACTTTAGAAGACTTACAAGAGAAGAAACCAACAACAAAAGCTGGGCATGGCTAAGAAAAAGACACTTGACAAAGAAACGGAATCTTTACTGATAACTGCACAGAACAATACGATTAGTACACACGACATTAAAGCTAAACTAGATAAAACACAGGAACACAATAAATGCGGAGTGTGTGGACAAGAAGACGAAACAGTTAATCATATAATAAGTGAATGTAGCAAACTAGCCCAAAAATAATACAATCACAGACATGACTGTGTGAGAAAAGCAGTACACCGGGAACTGTGCAAACAATTGAATTTCGAATACGCAGGCAAATGGTACAAACATAAACCAGAAACAGTAGTGGAAAACGAAAAACACAAACTCATCTGGGATTTGGATATACAAAAAGACAAATTCATACAAGCAAGTAGACCGGATATTATAATAATCAGCAAGAAGAAAAAATCTTGCAAAATCATAGACTTCGTCGTTACAGGATACCACACAGTGAAGATCAAAGAAACAGAAAAACAAAGCAAACACACGGAAATAGACAAAGAACTAAAAGGAATATGGAGCATGAAGAAAGTCAGTATAAGTCTAATAATAGTAGTAGCACTAGAAATAATCCTTAGAAAACTGGAAAAAGCTGGAAGAAATTGGAATCAAAGGGATCATTGAAACTGTACAAAGGACGGCAATGATCAAAACAGCTGCAATCTTAAGAAAAATCATCGAATGTGGAAACATAAGGTACGAATGGTCACATGCAATCTACATTAGGAAAAAACAAAACCACAGAAAGAACACACATCGCAAACCAAGGAACAGAAAATGCAAGGAACATTACGTTATCAGCACCCCACCTCTAAACATATTAATTACACCGGCCTCAGCTTACCCCACATAAAAATGAACCAATGAACAGAAACATCATAAGCTACCCTGCCGCATTCTCCTCCCCCCGCTCTCATCTCCCGCTCTCCTCCCCAGCTCTTCTTCTCTGCGCTCCTACCCCGTTTCTCTGCTCCCCCTTCCCTCCCCCCTCCTCCAGGTTTTTGTTTAAATAAAATAAAATAAAACAATTTTAAAGCCTGACAACACAAACAATATTTGCATAGGGTCAAGGAGGATTAGAACACTGAAGAGGGACAGCACAAACCAGACCTCCACTGGAAGTGCATAGGGTTCTTGGACATTGGGAAGGCTTATTGCCACCCAATACCCAGATAAGACCAATGGTCCTTACTTTAGGGAATACCACCGGTTGCTGTCGGTGAGCAATCACTGATGATGACATGTGTGAGAACTCATAGCGAGTAAAAATAAAAATAATAATAATAATAATAATAATAATAATAAACATAATATTAAACATAATAATAATAAACATAATAATAATAACACAACGAAAATTATGGACAGAGGGTCGAGGAGGGAAAGCGCAAACCAGACCTCCACTGGAAGAGCGCGGACAGTTCTGGGACCTTGGGGAGGCTTGTTGCCACTCGGGCCCCAGAGGGGACCAATGGCCCTTATCAGCGGGAAATCGGTGGTAGGTGGCTGTTGCGATACCGCAAGGTCATCAGCGGTGATGAACGGAGAGAAGTGGAGCATACTGGAAGTCTGAGGAGACTTGTTGTCACTCAGACTCCAGGGAATACCACAGGTTGTTGACAGTGGGCGATCACTAACGATGACCTGTGTGATAACTCCTAGTGAGTAAATAATAATAATAATAATAATAATAATAATAATAATAATAATAATAATAATAATAATAATAATAATAATAATAATAATAATAATAATAATAATAATAATAATAATAATAATAATAATAATAATAATAATAATAATAATAATAATAATAATAATAATAATAATAATAATAATAATAATAATAATAATAATAATAATAATAATAATAATAATAATAATAATAATAATAATAATAATAATAATAATAATAATAATAATAATAATAATAATAATAATAATAATAATAATAATAATAATAATAATAATAATAATAATAATAATAATAATAATAATAATAATAATAATAATAATAATAATAATAATAATAATAATAATAATAATAATAATAATAATAATAATAATAATAATAATAATAATAATAATAATAATAATAATAATAATAATAATAATAATAATAATAATAATAATAATAATAATAATAATAATAATAATAATAATAATAATAATAATAATAATAATAATAATAATAATAATAATAATAATAATAATAATAATAATAATAATAATAATAATAATAATAATAATAATAATAATAATAATAATAATAATAATAATAATAATAATAATAATAATAATAATAATAATAATAATAATAATAATAATAATAATAATAATAATAATAATAATAATAATAATAATAATAATAATAATAATAATAATAATAATAATAATAATAATAATAATAATAATAATAATAATAATAATAATAATAATAATAATAATAATAATAATAATAATAATAATAATAATAATAATAATAATAATAATAATAATAATAATAATAATAATAATAATAATAATAATAATAATAATAATAATAATAATAATAATAATAATAATAATAATAATAATAATAATAATAATAATAATAATAATAATAATAATAATAATAATAATAATAATAATAATAATAATAATAATAATAATAATAATAATAATAATAATAATAATAATAATAATAATAATAATAATAATAATAATAATAATAATAATAATAATAATAATAATAATAATAATAATAATAATAATAATAATAATAATAATAATAATAATAATAATAATAATAATAATAATAATAATAATAATAATAATAATAATAATAATAATAATAATAATAATAATAATAATAATAATAATAATAATAATAATAATAATAATAATAATAATAATAATAATAATAATAATAATAATAATAATAATAATAATAATAATAATAATAATAATAATAATAATAATAATAATAATAATAATAATAATAATAATAATAATAATAATAATAATAATAATAATAATAATAATAATAATAATAATAATAATAATAATAATAATAATAATAATAATAATAATAATAATAATAATAATAATAATAATAATAATAATAATAATAATAATAATAATAATAATAATAATAATAATAATAATAATAATAATAATAATAATAATAATAATAATAATAATAATAATAATAATAATAATAATAATAATAATAATAATAATAATAATAATAATAATAATAATAATAATAATAATAATAATAATAATAATAATAATAATAATAATAATAATAATAATAATAATAATAATAATAATAATAATAATAATAATAATAATAATAATAATAATAATAATAATAATAATAATAATAATAATAATAATAATAATAATAATAATAATAATAATAATAATAATAATAATAATAATAATAATAATAATAATAATAATAATAATAATAATAATAATAATAATAATAATAATAATAATAATAATAATAATAATAATAATAATAATAATAATAATAATAATAATAATAATAATAATAATAATAATAATAATAATAATAATAATAATAATAATAATAATAATAATAATAATAATAATAATAATAATAATAATAATAATAATAATAATAATAATAATAATAATAATAATAATAATAATAATAATAATAATAATAATAATAATAATAATAATAATAATAATAATAATAATAATAATAATAATAATAATAATAATAATAATAATAATAATAATAATAATAATAATAATAATAATAATAATAATAATAATAATAATAATAATAATAATAATAATAATAATAATAATAATAATAATAATAATAATAATAATAATAATAATAATAATAATAATAATAATAATAATAATAATAATAATAATAATAATAATAATAATAATAATAATAATAATAATAATAATAATAATAATAATAATAATAATAATAATAATAATAATAATAATAATAATAATAATAATAATAATAATAATAATAATAATAATAATAATAATAATAATAATAATAATAATAATAATAATAATAATAATAATAATAATAATAATAATAATAATAATAATAATAATAATAATAATAATAATAATAATAATAATAATAATAATAATAATAATAATAATAATAATAATAATAATAATAATAATAATAATAATAATAATAATAATAATAATAATAATAATAATAATAATAATAATAATAATAATAATAATAATAATAATAATAATAATAATAATAATAATAATAATAATAATAATAATAATAATAATAATAATAATAATAATAATAATAATAATAATAATAATAATAATAATAATAATAATAATAATAATAATAATAATAATAATAATAATAATAATAATAATAATAATAATAATAATAATAATAATAATAATAATAATAATAATAATAATAATAATAATAATAATAATAATAATAATAATAATAATAATAATAATAATAATAATAATAATAATAATAATAATAATAATAATAATAATAATAATAATAATAATAATAATAATAATAATAATAATAATAATAATAATAATAATAATAATAATAATAATAATAATAATAATAATAATAATAATAATAATAATAATAATAATAATAATAATAATAGTTAGAAGAAGCAGAAAAACAAAAAAAACAAATATTGCATGAAATAGTTTCCTGATTTCCAAGGACAATATCAGTCTTTATTTAATTTAGAAATAATAATTTTCTTTTCAAGGAAGCTGTTAATTATCTAAATTTACTTTTATATAACGACTGCGGCCATATCGCTAAATTTCTTTCGAGTATTTTAAACGGTTTTCATCTTTTCATATTTATTTTTAAAATAATTTTTTTGTTTCATTCACGTCGGAAGTAAAAACGGAAGCGGAAGTAAATACTTATTTTCTAACTATTAAAACCGAAAAATACTTAGCAAAAATATTTGTACGTTTTTATATGGAGTATACATATCGTATCAAAAACATTACTTATGTTAATATCATCTTTTAAAACTTGTAAACTAATTTATACTTTTACAATTACATTTTTCCAACATATTCTTGTTAAGATTTTAAATTATGTTAAGTCTAATTATTGCGTTTTAAAAATCTCCACAGTAGAGAAATATTAATATATAAATATATTTTTTGCGGATTGTAAAACTAGTCGGGTTCATTGTTATCTAATTAAATATAATCAAGTATTTTTATAGTAAAATTGTAAATGCGAGATTATAAACATTAATACATTTCAAAAGAGAGAATAAGAGTTTAATAGGTGCCTCTAAAACCTCACGCTGTAAGGATGTTACTACTATGTTTAATGAGATTGGAAACTTTGATTCTATTTTCAAAAGATTTGCAGTAGCCTCACTTTTCTTTTTCTAACCTGGATCAATCAGGGAAGGGACAAAATCCCACCGGCCAAAAGCCCACCAGTATAGTTCAAACACGGACAAAAACCCACCGACGTAAAAATAAATTGATTTTTAAAAATTAAAAAAAAAATCTTTTTATATTATTTTTTTAAAAATTATCAATAACACTTTGTATATGTTTTTCTTTACAACATTTTTTTATTTTATTTTTAAACATGTTTCCGCTACTTTGTAAATACTGCAGTCTTTGAAAGATTACATCATAAAAACATGCACCATTTCTACTACTAACCTTAAGTCCGGGTGGTACTACGGAAACTATATTTTTTAAAGGATGTATTGTATTACTCATCTTTCGCGGAAAGAAAAAACAATAAGTTTAGAAAGGAAGATGGGGGATCAGTTTTGCATATAATCTTAACATAAAATTATCCACCATTTCTGGGCAATTTATACTTTTTAGGACACTTAACCAATTTTTTGCGATGGGAGTTAAATTCTATGCGTTTTTTTTCTACATTTTAAAGTGATTATGTGTGATTCTCTGACTTTGCCGGTCAGACATAGGGTTAATGGTAAAAAAATGTTTCGTTACTGGCCTAAAAAGTTAGAATGGCCTGGAAAGAGAATATCAATTTTACTTAAATTTATATGCGCAATTAGTTCCCTACTTTAAATTTTACAAACAATAATTGTTTTTCTTTCAGTTTATTCCCACGTAATCACCTAAAAAAAGTAGAATCTCATTTGGGGAGTTACGTTTATGTTTTCTATTTACGTATTGTATTCAAGATTTTGATCAACTCATTGTGAGATTTCATCTATATGTTTATCTTGTACCATTTTATCTAACAGGTACTATTTTACCTGTGTTTTTTTTTACCTAAGTTCAGTGAACAAAACTATTTGAGAGGTAGTTTAGCAGTCATAGGTTTTCAAAAACTCCATCAATCAAAAATGTATTTAATTAACTTCAAAAGAGAAATTAGCATTAGGTTTTAAAAATTTCAAATCGAAAAAATACAAACTAACACCAATTATTTCACAGGATATATACGCGGTGACCGGACAAACGATCTATAAAAGATGTATGACACTTATTACTTTACTGACAACCAATATTTACGGTAACTATATGTGCTTAAATTTTATATTAAAAACTATTTTTTAACGCAAAGACACCACCAATAATACTTTGCTAACAGTTGTCAATCGATGAAAATGTAAAGAAAAAATACAAAGATTTATTGATAATTGTAAAATAAATAAATATAAAAAGATTTTCTTAAATTAAAAAAAATATTTTTACGTGTTTGTATTATTTTGGTGGACTTTTGTCTGGTTGGCTTGTGTCTTATTTGCTTCTTCCGGTTTACTTTTGTCTTGTGCACATAATTAATCTGATCCATAGAAAAATACATATAACGCTACACTTTATAATAAAACGCTGACATTCGCTTTTCATCTTTCTAAACTCTTACCTTCTTTCTTCTTTGAAATGGGTTCATTCATTCACAATAGAACTCACATCTGAGAAATATTTATTTACAAAGATCAACATACACTTACGATGTTTGCAAAAACATTATATAAACATATGACATCTCCTTCAATTACAGAACACAGAAAAGACTACTCGTCGTTCCTAGGAGCAGCAGTGTATTTTGTAATTTAAAAATAGTATTTAGATTTATAAACAAAATTATAAACCCTAATCATCTCATTGTGTACAAAGTTATGTATATATATATATATATATATATATATATATATATATATATATATACAATCATATTTATAAATAAATATTTATTAATTATTTTAATACCTACAGACATCAATGTTTCATGCTAACGCAATCTTCAGTGTAGGAACTAATTCTCAACGGTCGGTGGGCGCGAACCCCGATCACAAATCGCCACTGATTCGTAGTCGAGGGTCTTATCCATCGACCATAGCCAATTAGTTAGTAAATATAGAGGAATTTTTAATGTAAATAGCGAATCGGCGGCTAGATACCAAGCAGTATAGAGTGATCTACAAAACGGCGTTCGGATCGTGCATATAGCTATTTGCACTGCTTGTTATTAAAGTTACTCGAGAGTGCCCAGCCTTTGTGGGAGGGGGCTGATAAACAATAATATTTATAAATAAATATTTATTAATTATTTTAATACCTACAGACATCGATGTTTCATGCTAACGCATATATATATATATATATATATATATATATATATATATATATATATATATATATATATATATATATATGCATTTTCCACTCAACATGTGTGATCGATGGCTTTAGAAACAAATCTTTTCTGTCACATATTGGTCTATGTTGTTTGTAAACAAAACTTTTGTTATGCTCGCTTTTTTAATTTTAATATTTTCCCTGTTTAATATTTTAAACGAATGTGTCATACATACAAGAAGTTGGATGAGTTTATACTTTCACACCTACTTCCACCAACTAGGCATGCATTATTGTTTTTTGTCTTTTTAATACTTTACTCTCACGTTCTATTCTACTCCATAAACCATCTTTTTCCATTGACTTCGCTCTAAGGTCGTGATCCTTTACTTAACCATAGTTTAAGTCTTAGCAGCAAGAGCATGGCTAAAATATCAATGAGAAACGCGAGTAAAGTATGCGGGAGCTTACACAAATTTATAAATAAATCAATATGAAAATGAAAACTCGTTATTTTTTTCTAAGAAAATGTTGATATCTCGAATATATTTTAGAGTTGTTGCATGTTGTACAATGTTTGTGTTTTCTTTGTTTCAATGACACTTATGCTTTTATAATGTTTTTTTGCAAATATCGTAAGTGTATTTTGATCTTTGTAAATAAATATTTCTAAGATTTGAATGAATAAAACTATTTTGAATGAATAAAACCATTTAAAATCATTAAACCCATAATTAAATTGTAATAATTGCATGTAAATTAATTATAGCACTGACTACTTGTACATGAGAAAGAAAAAAAGTTAATAATGTTATAGTTATATTTGTAATGACATGTTTGTGCACATTCAAAATATGTGATATGTGAAATTATACAAATTAAATTAATATGAAACAGATCGTAGAAAACACTTAAGTTTAGTTCTATTCACTTCTGTTTCATTGTAAAATGCACAATAAAATAATAAAATTAGTGTATCTTATTGATTTGCTTATTTTACTGAATTATTTTTGAATAAAAATAAATGATTAGATATCAACAATACATTTAATTAATTAAAATCCGATTTTTAAACACGATCTTTTATAAGCCATTTTTTGTCGCTGTTATTTTGTATGTAAAGTGAATTTGTTATAAAAATTTAAATTGGGTCAAAGGTGTAAATCACATAAACTATTATTTATTCATGATTAAAATCTAAAAATAACAAAAACGTAGATTGTGACGTGGATTGTGACGTGGCTTAGGTTACATACATTATAATAAGATAGTGACGTACATTTGTAAGTTTGTATCAATCACTTTTTGTATTATGATTCGAATCATTTGTTGTCAATATTTCATCATCAGTTGTTAAAAATATTCCAAATATTCTCAGGTGTCCTCATTCTTAACAATTCCGGTGTTCGAACTAAGTATGATTGTATTAGTTGCGAAAGTCAAATGCGAAGAACACCCAGTTCTATATACGATATCTTCAAGGTTTTTTAAATTTTTGTTTTAAATAAAATAAGTACTTTATATTAACTTGATTTAATTAATAAAAAAACACTGAAATGTTATGTCATATCATTCTCTGATTTGGGTGGAGTTTTTAAAAAAGTAGTATCGAACGTTTTTTTAATACAAATTAATTTCACTTTCGTATTTACATATAGCTAAGATTGTTAAGTATGTCGAAAAATGTTAAAACATCTTCGGTTATATAGCTAAGATTGTTAAGTATGTCGAAAAATGTTAAAAAATCTTCGGTTATATAGCTAAGATTGTTAAGTATGTCGAAAAATGTTAAAACATCTTCGGTTATATAGCTAAGATTGTTAAGTATGTCGAAAAATGTTAAAACATCTTCGGTTATATAGCTAAGATTGTTAAGTATGTCGAAAAATGTTAAAACATCTTCGGTTATATAGCTAAGATTGTTAAGTATGTCGAAAAATTTAAAAACATCTTCGGTTATATGGCTAAGATTGTTAAGTATGTCGAAAAATTTAAAAACATCTTCGGTTATATAGCTAAGATTGTTAAGTATGTCGAAAAATGTTAAAAACATCTTCGGTTATATAGCTAAGATTGTTAAGTATGTCGAAAACTGTTAAACACATCTTCGGTTATATAGCTATGATTGTTAAGTATGTCGAAAAATTTAAAAACATCTTCGGTTATATAGCTAAGATTGTTAAGTATGTCGAAAAATGTTAAAAACATCTTCGGTTATATAGCTAAGATTGTTAAGTATGTCGAAAACTGTTAAACACATCTTCGGTTATATAGCTAAGATTGTTAAGTATGTCGAAAAATTTAAAAACATCTTCGGTTATATAGCTAAGATTGTTAAGTATGTCGAAAAATTTAAAAACATCTTCGGTTATATAGCTTAGATTGTAAAGTATGTCGAAACATTTAAAAACATCTTCGGTTATATAGCTAAGATTGTTAAGTATGTCGCAACATTTAAAAACATCTTCGGTTATATAGCTAAGATTGTTAAGTATGTCGCAACATTTAAAAACATCTTCGGTTATATAGCTAAGATTGTAAAGTATGTCGAAACATTTAAAAACATCTTCGGTTATATAGCTAAGATTGTTAAGTATGTCGAAAAATGTTAAAACATCTTCGGTTATATAGCTAAGATTGTTAAGTATGTCGAAAAATGTTAAAACATCTTCGGTTATATAGCTAAGATTGTTAAGTATGTCGAAACATTTAAAAACATCTTCGGTTATATAGCTAAGATTGTTAAGTATGTCGAAACATTTAAAAACATCTTCGGTCATATAGCTATGATTGTTAAGTATGTCGAAACATTTAAAAACATCTTCGGTCATATAGCTAAGATTGTTAAGTATGTCGAAACATTTAAAATCATCTTCGGTTATATAGCTAAGATTGTTAAGTATGTCGAAACATTTAAAAACATCTTCGGTTATATAGCTAAGATTGTTAAGTATGTCGAAACATTTAAAAACATCTTCGGTCATATAGCTAAGCTTGTTAAGTATGTCGAAACATTTAAAAACATCTTCGGTTATATAGCTAAGATTGTTAAGTATGTCGAAACATTTAAAAACATCTTCGGTTATATAGCTAAGATTGTTAAGTATGTCGAAAAATTTAAAAACAGCTTCGGTTATATAGCTAAGATTGTTAAGTATGTCGAAAAATTTAAAAACATCTTCGGTTATATAGCTAAGATTGTTAAGTATGTCGAAACATTTAAAAACATCTTCGGTTATATAGCTAAGATTGTTAAGTATGTCGAAACATTTAAAAACATCTTCGGTTATATAGCTAAGATTGTTAAGTATGTCGAAACATTTAAAAACATCTTCGGTTATATAGCTAAGATTGTTAAGTATGTCGAAAAATTTAAAAACATCTTCGGTTATATAGCTAAGATTGTTAAGTATGTCGAAACATTTAAAAACATCTTCGGTTATATAGCTAAGATTGTTAAGTATGTCGAAACATTTAAAAACATCTTCGGTTATATAGCTAAGATTGTTAAGTATGTCGAAACATTTAAAAACATCTTCGGTTATATAGCTAAGATTGTTAAGTATGTCGAAACATTTAAAAACATCTTCGGTTATATAGCTAAGATTGTTAAGTATGTCGAAAAATGTTAAAAACATCTTCGGTTATATAGCTAAGATTGTTAAGTATGTCGAAAAATTTAAAAACAGCTTCGGTTATATAGCTAAGATTGTTAAGTATGTCGAAACATTGAAAAACATCTTCGGTTATATAGCTAAGATTGTTAGGTATGTCGAAAAATTTAAAAACATCTTCGGTTATATAGCTAAGATTGTTAGGTATGTCGAAAAATTTAAAAACATCTTCGGTTATATAGCTATGATTGTTAAGTATGTCGAAACATTTAAAAACATCTTCGGTTATATAGCTAAGATTGTAAAGTATGTCGAAACATTTAAAAACATCTTCGGTTATATAGCTAAGATTGTTAGGTATGTCGAAAAATTTAAAAACATCTTCGGTTATATAGCTCAGATTGTTAGGTATGTCGAAAAATTTAAAAACAGCTTCGGTTATATAGCTAAGATTGTTAAGTATGTCGAAACATTTAAAAACATCTTCGGTTATATAGCTAAGATTGTTAAGTATGTCGAAATATTTAAAAACATCTTCGGTTATATAGCTAAGATTGTTAAGTATGTCGAAAAATTTAAAACATCTTCGGTTATATAGCTAAGATTGTTAAGTATGTCGAAAAATTTAAAAACAGCTTCGGTTATATAGCTAAGATTGTTAAGTATGTCGAAAAATTTAAAATCATCTTTGGTTATATAGCTAAGATTGTTAGGTATGTCGAAAAATTTAAAAACATCTTCGGTTATATAGCTAAGATTGTTAGGTATGTCGAAAAATTTAAAAACATCTTCGGTTATATAGCTATGATTGTTAAGTATGTCGAAACATTTAAAAACATCTTCGGTTATATAGCTAAGATTGTAAAGTATGTCGAAACATTTAAAAACATCTTCGGTTATATAGCTAAGATTGTTAGGTATGTCGAAAAATTTAAAAACATCTTCGGTTATATAGCTCAGATGGTTAGGTATGTCGAAAAATTTAAAAACAGCTTCGGTTATATAGCTAAGATTGTTAAGTATGTCGAAACATTTAAAAACATCTTCGGTTATATAGCTAAGATTGTTAAGTATGTCGAAATATTTAAAAACATCTTCGGTTATATAGCTAAGATTGTTAAGTATGTCGAAAAATTTAAAACATCTTCAGTTATATAGCTAAGATTGTTAAGTATGTCGAAAAATTTAAAAACAGCTTCGGTTATATAGCTAAGATTGTTAAGTATGTCGAAAAATTTAAAATCATCTTCGGTTATATAGCTAAGATTGTTAAGTATGTCGAAAAATTAAAAACATCTTCGGTTATATAGCTAAGATTGTTAAGTATGTCGAAAAATTTAAAAACATCTTCGGTTATATAGTTAAGATTGTTAAGTATGTCGAAACATTTAAAAACATCCTCGGTTATATAGCTAAGATTGTTAAGTATGTCGAAAAATTTAAAAACATCTTCGGTTATATAGCTAAGATTGTTAAGTATGTCGAAAAATTAAAAACATCTTCGGTTATATAGCTAAGATTGTTAAGTATGTCGAAAAATTTAAAAACATCTTCGGTTATATAGCTAAGATTGTTAAGTATGTCGAAACATTTAAAAACATCTTCGGTTATATAGCTAAGATTGTTAAGTATGTCGAAACATTTAAAAACATCTTCGGTTATATAGCTAAGATTGTTAAGTATGTCGAAAAATTTAAAACATCTTCGGTTATATAGCTAAGATTGTTAAGTATGTCGAAACATTTAAAAACATCTTCGGTTATATAGCTAAGATTGTTAAGTATGTCGAAAAATTTAAAAACATCTTCGGTTATATAGCTAAGATTGTTAAGTATGTCGAAACATTTAAAAACATCTTCTGTTATATAGCTAAGATTGTTAAGTATGTCGAAAAATTTAAAAACATCTTCGGTTATATGATGTTTACTTTAAAGTTCCAAACATAATTCTAATTAAGAGTCGGGAGTTAGAAATTCTTGTAATTTATTTCGTTGAATGGAAAACACATACGGAATACGTGTTAATCTTTGCTATACAAATATTAAAGATTCGTGGCCCTTCATTCACATTATTTAATTTCTTTATTCTGACTGCAAGTACATGGGTTGGTCTCAGAATTATTTTTAACACCGTCATCACCCTAAACATCGTATATCATTTCAACATCTAAATCCTTTATTAACTGCGCTAGTGGAGACATCCTGTCTTCAAAGCCCTAATAATCACCCCATAATTAAGGAGGAAGAACTAAATATTCATTCTGGGTTTATATAGCAGTTCCTACTTACTTGCTCGCCACGAGGGAAAAGTTAGACACAGGGTCAGTTTTTAATGTGGAAAAAATGCAGCTCCCAAAACGAGGCACTCTGGATTGGAACAAAATTAAAAATTACCTTAGTCAATAAGGATAACTTCTTCAATGACTGAGGACAGAAAAGACTAAGTGTAGAATCGGGCTAGATACTACTCTTAGTTCCTAGCCAAAAAGGCCAACGTAAGATTCGGTTTTATATAGCGGTTGATTTTGTCATTTTAAAAATTATTTAGATTTCTAAAAAATGTGTATAAACCCTAATCATCTCTCAGTAGAGTTCTAAATAGTTATTTGGTTTATTTGGTACGCTTAATTTTAAAACTGAATTATTGTTGGTTAAGTACTAAACAACGTTTATGATATTTTGTCACGTTTAAGTTTGAAATAACCTTTTCATTCATCTGTGATGCTTAAGTTTTTAATAGTCGTTTCATTGTCCTGTCACTTTTAAGTATTAAATGACATATAATTTTATATGTCACGCTTAAGTTTAAACAATATGTTTTGTTCGTTTGCCATGTTTAAGTTTAAAATAACGTTTGTCTTGGTCAGTCATGGTTCAGATTAAAGTAGCATTCACCATGATCTCAATCGCTTAAGTTTGAAATATCATGTTCCTTCGTTTTTCACGCTGAAGTATAAAATAATATTTATGCTAATCTGTAACGTTTAAGTTTAAATACAAACTTTCGTTGTTCTGGTATCATCAAGTTTGAAATAGCCGTTGCTTTGATCTCCCACGTTTAAGTATTAAATACTGTTTATACTAATTTGTAAGGCGAACTTGTTTAAACGTACTTTTTCTTAGTTTGTTATGCTTGAGTTTAAACGAACTTTTTTTTAGTTTGTTATGCTTAAGTTTAAACGAACTTTTTTTTTAGTTTGTTATGCTTAAGTTTAAACGAATTTTTTCTTAGTGTGTTATGCTTAAGTTTAAACGAACTTTTTTTTTAGTTTGTTATGCTTAAGTTTAAACGAACTTTTTTGTTAGTTTGTTATGCTTAAGTTTAAACGAACTTTTTTGTTAGTTTGTTATGCTTAAGTTTAAACGAACTTTTTTGTTAGTTTGTTATGCTTAAGTTTAAACGAACTTTTTTGTTAGTTTGTTATGCTTAAGTTTAAACGAACTTTTTGTTAGTTTGTTATGCTTAAGTTTAAACGAACTTTTTTGTTAGTTTGTTATGCTTAAGTTTAAACGAACTTTTTGTTAGTTTGTTATGCTTAAGTTTAAACGAACTTTTTTGTTAGTTTGTTATGCTTAAGTTTAAACGAACTTTTTCTTAGTGTGTTATGCTTAAGTTTAAACGAACTTTTTTTTAAGTTTGTTATGCTTAAGTTTAAACGAACTTTTTCTTAGTGTGTTATGCTTAAGTTTAAACGAACTTTTTTGTTAGTTTGTTATGCTTAAGTTTAAACGAACTTTTTTGTTAGTTTGTTATGCTTAAGTTTAAACGAACTTTTTGTTAGTTTGTTATGCTTAAGTTTAAACGAACTTTTTTGTTAGTTTGTTATGCTTAAGTTTAAACGAACTTTTTTGTTAGTTTGTTATGCTTAAGTTTAAACGAACTTTTTGTTAGTTTGTTATGGTTAAGTTTAAACGAACTTTTTTTTTAGTTTGTTATGCTTAAGTTTAAACGAACTTTTTTGTTAGTTTGTTATGCTTAAGTTTAAACGAACTTTTTTGTTAGTTTGTTATGCTTAAGTTTAAACGAACTTTTTTTTTAGTTTGTTATGCTTAAGTTTAAACGAACTTTTTGTTAGTTTGTTATGCTTAAGTTTAAACGAACTTTTTTGTTAGTTTGTTATGCTTAAGTTTAAACGAACTTTTTTGTTAGTTTGTTATGCTTAAGTTTAAACGAACTTTTTTGTTAGTTTGTTATGCTTAAGTTTAAACGAACTTTTTTGTTAGTTTGTTATGCTTAAGTTTAAACGAACTTTTTTGTTAGTTTGTTATGCTTAAGTTTAAACGAACTTTTTTGTTAGTTTGTTATGCTTAAGTTTAAACGAACTTTTTTGTTAGTTTGTTATGCTTAAGTTTAAACGAACTTTTTTGTTAGTTTGTTATGCTTAAGTTTAAACGAACTTTTTTGTTAGTTTGTTATGCTTAAGTTTAAACGAACTTTTTTGTTAGTTTGTTATGCTTAAGTTTAAACGAACTTTTTTGTTAGTTTGTTATGCTTAAGTTTAAACGAACTTTTTGTTAGTTTGTTATGCTTAAGTTTAAACGAACTTTTTTGTTAGTTTGTTATGCTTAAGTTTAAACGAACTTTTTGTTAGTTTGTTATGCTTAAGTTTAAACGAACTTTTTTGTTAGTTTGTTATGCTTAAGTTTAAAAAAGCTTTTCCATTGGTTTGGCATCGTTTAGTTTAAAACAGAATTTAGCTTGCCCTTTTTACGTTGGAAATAGCCATTTCCTTTGTCTGCCATGCTTAAGTATCAAATAACATTCAACATTTCTAATCTCTTAGGATGAGTTAAAATAACTGGTTTGTTGGTTTATCATGCTTATTTTTAAAATAGCCTTTACATTGGTCTGTTATGCTTAGGTTTTGATTAGCATTTTTACATTGGTCTGTTATGCTTAGGTTTTAATTAGCATTTTTACATTGGTCTGTTATGCTTAGGTTTTAATTAGCATTTTGACATTGGTCTGTTATGCTTAGGTTTTAATTAGCATTTTGACATTGGTCTGTTATGCTTAGGTTTTAATTAGCATTTTTACATTGGTCTGTTATGCTTAGGTTTTAATTAGCATTTGGCAGTGGTTTGTTACACTCAAATGTAAAATTACCGTGTTATTGACCTGCCATACTTATGTTTGCAATGGATTTTACTTTGGTCTATCATGATTACATTTGAAATAGCTGTTTTCCTTCGTGTGTCATGCTTAAATTTGAAATAGCTTTAACTTAGTTGCCCACGCTTAAGTTTGAAATAGTATTATCGTTCGTTTGTCAGAAGTAAACTTGAAATATCATGTGTGTAACTATGTACTACTCCAGTTCTAATTACGATGTTTGTGCAGCTGTTAAATTTAAGTTTCAAAAAGTCTTTATCATCTCTAAACGCGCGTGTTGAATAGTCGTCTCTTAGGAATCCCATTTCTTGTTTCTTTCTCTTATTTTCTCCTAGAAAAGCAGGTTCTTTTTCCAGCTGTTAATCGGTCTTTTAAAGTGCAGGGGGTCAAGAAATCTTCACATTTGTCATTTGTTTATTTGTACTCTGAAGACTATAAATAACCCCCAAAGATATTTAAAAGAAAATACACACGAATTATTTGCGTTCATTGTGGGGTTAAATGTACAGTTCTGAATTAGTGTTATTCACTTATCTGTACATGTATATAGACATGTTATCGATGCTGACAGAAATGGGTGGAGAAATGTCGGTTTTAAGCTGATTTAAATAATAACCAGCGATTATCTGACAAATAGCTGAAGTACGAAGTCTAAAGGTCGTTTCTCCTCGGGAACCATCTGGTGATTGATGTTGTAAAATTCCATCTCGAATCTGGGATCTGTGTTGACCGTCGGTCGATGTGTCACCGTTTGTTCAATTAGTCATATTATAATTTAAAATAGCATTTTCATGAAAAAATACACGTAATGTGTATTGCATGAAACTACATCTCGTGGTGAAGTCCCACGCAGATATCTATCGTAAGATACAAAGAGGAAAAATAAATGGCATTCCCTTGAGACCGACGATCACCGTAAGCTTGGACCATAGATTCTTTGTACATTTTAATATTACCATTAATTCTGCGAACCTACTTATTTCACATTGAATCATGTTGCAGGTACTTGAGAGCGTTGTGTAGTGTGTGGGGGGGTCATCATTACGCTGTCAGGGTTAATTCTGACCCGGATTTTCGTAAGTGTCATGTTGTCATCTATTAGTTAAACTGAATCTATCCGTGGCATGACATGAAACTACATCTGATGTTAGACACGTACATTTTCATCACGAATGATTTATTAAAGCCAATAAGACGAATACGTATTTGAAGCCATTACAATCTTGAAGCATACCTGGGGATCTCTTGCGACCGGAACCAATGTGGCACCATGGCTTTGGACCTAGTGTGAATCTTTGCCGGACTGATATGTGACGACGGGACGATGTCTGACAACATGTGTACGTATGTGCAATGTCTCGTTTTGTTATCGCCAGTAAGCAATCATCATCTGACATCGTCTGCTTCTGGGACTGGCTGGCTGGCTGTTGGTGTCGGAACCATCGTGCTGCAAAGCAAACATCATGTAATAATGAAACAAACCATTTTAACTTTAATATAAAAATATAATTTATTATATTTCGAAAAGAAACATCTCAGAGCGCGCAACAAACGCGTCTTCCTCATTCAGATTTCAAACCACTCTCTCAATTTTCAATCTCTTTACAAGAGAGAGAGAGAGAGGGGGGGAAGAGAGAGAGAAAGAAGGAGAGATAGATAGAGGGGGAATACAGCCGTCATCATTGTACGCCTTGTGAGACGTTTTGTTTTGATAACTGATTTTCTCGAACGACAGCAGTCTGATCTCTGAACCCATCACATGCACCTGCCATTGAATTGGTTTGACACTGAACTTCAGTCCTATAAAATATGACTGTACTCAGTGATCTCAAAACGCAGAGAATTACTGTTTTTTTTCAAATAAATCTAAGAATTACGTATATAACGGGGAACACTTAGCTCCCCAAAAGGTCACGCATTATGCCACATACCATCTGTTACACGTGTTAGTGGATTCGGCATTACATAAGTCGAAAATGATTGATATGTATGTAAATAAAATTTGGAATATTATTTTTAAAAGAAATACGAGATACTACCAACAGAGAGCATTATATTTTACTACACAAATAAATAAATATAATGACCAGCGTTTTAACCGCAAGTGTCTTTTAGACCTTTAAAAAAATTCTAAGTTCGGTTGGAATATTTGAGATATAATATATCTATTCCAGTAATAAATACATAATTATCCAGGTAAGTTTGCGCCAACAAAGTATAATCCAGTGAATGTATTAGGTCGTTATATAAAGGTGATCACTGATACATAAAGCCATATATTTATTTGGTATACAACCATTAATACATATATCTGGCTACACATTTACAGACATGTTTCAGTTCTTGCTGGAAAGCAGCTTAACTTCTTCAGGTAAAGATATAGATGCAAAAATGTACTTGAAAGAACAATTATTTCAGGAAGTAGCATATGATTAGAATCATGTGATTCGTTAAGATAAACTTATAGGATTGCAAGCCCGACCGTCAAAATGGCTCGACTATATTCATTTATGAAATTATTAATCGTTTTCTGCTTCCTATCAGACGTTTCTACAATTCAGTCGGCTACTAGTGATAATACATTTTACAAATAAACCTTTGTCATAAAACTTCCTCATTATCGTAAAAGCGGAAGTAACAGACTGGCACTTATCCTCGTCAGTAAAACGTATGCTATTGTTTTCTTTTTCTTTTTTGTTTATATTCGCTAATCCCAAGCTACACAGAGGACCGCAATGATCGACTTATGTCTCCACTTGACACGATCACATGTCTTTGTTCAGGGTGTTTGGCCATCTCATCATGGGTCTACCCCTCAGTCGTTTTCTCGGCGACTTCCAAGCAAAGGACATTTTCGCGACGGCGTCGTTGTTTACCCTCAGCAGATGTACGAACCATCTGAGCCATCATTCTATCATACTGACCTAAATCGGTGCGATTCCACAGCGTTTTTGGATAATCTCATTTGTAAACGTGGTCGAATAGTGTAATTTCGGACATCCAGCGGAGCATTTTACTTTCCATAACGTTAAACCTACATATACACATATATATACACGGGAACAAAAAAATATGCCGGTACGTACATATATGCGAACAAATATATACACGTACATAAAGTACACACACACACACACACATATATATATATATATATATATATATATATATATATATATATATATATATATATATATTGTTGGTGATTTTATTATTCCATTATTGCGACAATATATATGTTTTTTCGTTAGCATTCATAATGAAAGCCAACTCTTCAAGCGTTAACGGAATCACTGCCTAACATTTTTAATTCAACCTCAACCGGAAATTGAAGATGCATAAGAGGAAGGGGGGCGAAGATGAAGACGAAATAAACATAATTAAAAAATGCCGAACCACGGTACTAATAAATATAAAATAACAATGGACAAAGAAGGACCATTTCTCTTCCTTCGATGTTTCTATGGGCTCTCTTGACTCTGCCGAGGTCACAGACTTGGTTTGCCTGTACTCACTATATAACCTTACAAAAGATCTCGAAGTCGATTCGATCGGGCTTTACAGAGATAATGGCCTAATGTATGTTAAACACACAAATGGACAAATGTGTGAACAAATCAAAAAAATAATACTCAAAGAAATAAAATAAAACGAATAGACTGAAATAACATCAATAACATCAAATGTTAAACAGGTCAACTTCCTCGGTATTATCTTCAACCTCACTACTGATACTTATGAGCCCTATACAAAAGATAATTCCTACCCCCTTTATGTCAACCCACTATCTAACCACCCTAGATCTGTAAGTAAACACATCCCTGAATCAATTAGCAACAACTCCTCAAATATAGATATATTCAATAAACATAAAAACTTTTATGATAAAGCACTAATTGAGAGTGGATATAAAAATACCAAAAATAGAGTATATTCCAACTGCACAAAATAACCCTAGTAGGAACAAAAATAGAAATAGGAAAATTATCTGGTATACACCTCCATTTAACAATTCAACTAAAACCAAATTAGGGAATAAATTCCTAAACTTAATAAATACTCATTTCCCCAATAACAACATACTCCATAAAATCTTTAATAAGAACACACTGAAACTAAGCTATTGTTGTGGCGACAACCTGGAAAAAATCATAAAAGAAGCACAACACTTATATACTAAACACCTCAGTAACCTCAAATCCTTGAAGAACATGTAACTGTACTAACAAATCAAACTGCCCCTAAACCAAAAGTGCCTATCAACCCAAGTGGTCTATGAGGCATCTATCTCCTCAACCGAAAACCCATCTCAGACTAACTATTATATTGGGCTGGCAGGTAACAATTTCAAGGAAAGATTCTACAACCATAAACTCTCCTTCAACAACCCTGGCCATCCTGGCCAAACTGGACTATCACTACACTACCACAAAATAAAAACAAAAAAAGAAACTCCCATAATAAAGTGGAAAATCTTTAAAAATCTAGCACCTGAAAATCAATGAACTCACCATGTAGAGTATGTTTGAATGAAAAACTAGAAATTATCCGTTTTAAAGACAGAAATAAACTCCTAAATAGAAAATCAGAGACGTCTATCAACTGTAAACATAGTAGACTCTACCTCCTTAGCAACCCACATACCCACCTTAACCCCACACCGCCCCCCACATATTTAAAAATGAAAAAATTTAGAAATAAATGATTACATTACCCCCCCCCCCCATTATACACTACTTCAAAACACATTACAAACCCCTACCCACCCGAATTTACCACCCAACCCCACCCCTAACAAGTCTCGATGAATCTATAGATATATAACCCCCACACTAAACCATCAATAACATCAAATCTCTAAGTATTACCTAAAATTCTCAGCCTCAAAAGCCCCTCAGTCATACTACCAATTCTACCAAAATCATCTCCCTCCTTAACCCATAACTGTGATAGCTATTAACTCTGATACCACTTAGATTAATCTAATCTCAATTACTTAATCCTTCGATTACTATCTTGAACACTTAATTATTGACTGGTGCTTAGTCTTGATTATTAGTAGTAGAACTATAAAAGCTTACCATCACTTGTAGACTTATTTCGCCTAATGACTTCACAAATAACAGGATTATAATAATTATCATTATTATTACTACTATTATTATTATTATTATTATTATTATTATTGATACTATTGTCACATAATAATAATAAAGCCAATAGTACCTACGATATACACAAACATACAGACGAGGAGAATAGACAGTGAAGTTTCGGTTTACTTTCGGCAGCCTTGTAACTCTCGCTTACTTTATTTTGTCCTTTAGTCCTTACATTCCATAAGCGATGTTTCTGACAAATGGGGAAGAATTGTGTTTTCTGGGTCGGAATCTATCCATCTAACACTTAGCGTTGGCTAGTTTATTTTTGTATTTCTATTAGTATTGTGTTTTAGTTTTTTTACATCAAGTGGCTTCATGCCTTGTCCGGAGCGATTTCCATAAAAGAAACAAATATACATACATATTACTATATATACATATATATATATATATATATATATACATACTTACATATGCACAAATATATATATAATACACATATACGCGCACAAAAAGCAGGCACACAATCTACTTATAAAATAAACGTACACACGCAAAGCCAAACATACACTATACATACACCCATTACTAAAAGTATACACGGCTGTCTTTACACAGATACCACACAATGTCATATCCAGATCAGGGAAATATATAATATATTTTACTTATATTAGTCATCTAGAATGTAAGTTATTCTTGCCTGTAAATGTTGTTATACAAAATGTAAAGCATCATTTTACAGAAACAAAGAATTAAATAACTCCACAATTATATCAAAATACACCTAGACATGAACATGAGAACGAGCTGAACATAGTGATGATGCAAATAACAATTTCACATCGACAATTCTTGCGAAACATTCACTTTGATTATCACACCTGTTTATCTGACCAGATAAATAAGAACCTAACCAAGAATAGTCGAATGCAAAATAACAGCCAATGGCGACAGTCTAATGGCGTGTTCAACATTCGAGTCGGAAATAATCGGTGCTATTCTAAATAGTTAAGATGTTCTGTTGCATAGTCTCAATTTCCAAATAGCTGAAAATGAATTTTGTATGTTCGCTGATTAAAGTGCCGGGCTGACTCGGTAGGATAGCGTCTGGAAGACTCCCAAACGAAACGATAGACAGCACTGCCATATTTTTACTGTATTTATGAATCAACAAGTTATTATATCGTAATGTGCACAACCGCATCTCTCTCTCTCCTTTTCTCTCTCCCTCTCTCTCTCTCTTATATATATATATATATATATATATATATATATATATATATATATATATATATATATTTATTCTGGTACAGAAAAATTAGTACAACATTCGTACCGTCGGTTTCAAGGACGGAAGGTCTTACCCATCCGGCTCTCTTCAGCTTCTGTTGTCATCTGTATTGGAAATGTGAGGTCACATGACACTCTCGTTGGGACGCGTTATTTGCTCAGTGTGTTGTGTGTGTTTGTTTAAATTTAGATTTAGTGTAATAAGACCGTTGAGATTTAAAACACGAGGGAATTCAAGATTAAAGGGAATAAAAAATCAAAAATATATGAAAATATATATAAAAAATATATATAAAAACATATATATAAAAACATTTCAATACTAAGAATAAAAGAATAAAAAAAATGAGAGAGAATAAAAAAAGAATAAAAAAATATAAAAAATATAGAGAAAAACGGTCTTATTACACTAAATTTAAATTTAAACAAACACACACAACACACTGAGCAAATAACGCGTCCCAACGAGAGTGTCATGTGACCTCACATTTCCAATACAGATGACAACAGAAGCTGAAGAGAGCCGGATGGGTAAGACCTTCCATGCTTGAAACCGACGGTACGAATGTTGTACTTATTTTTCTGTACCAGAATAAATAAATATTATGCTCTTAATGTTTAACTTTAATTCTTAATTAATCGAGCACTCTGCTGGGATTTTTCCTACCATTTTACAAAGAAGTTATATATATATATATATATATATATATATATATATATATATATATATATATATATATATTTATATATATATATATATATATATGATTATTTTTATTTACACAGACAAGTACAAAATCTGCGACACTGGTATGTCGATGTTATCGATCAACAGTTATTAATAACTGAGATCTCATCAGGAAGAGTTAGAATCCGATCTGAACCCTAGATCATATTTGGAAAGAATGCAATGGAGAAAGAAAGAAAAAGAAAAAGAAAAAGAAAAGAAATTTAAATTTCAAAATTTAGGGAGTCACGTGGTTGGGACCGTTAAGAATCAAAATATTAAAGTCCAAAACCAATATATATATATATATATATATATATATATATATATATATATATATATATATATACATATATATATATATATATGACAATAAATAAATAAAATAAAGATATAAGATGAAATGGAAAAACGGAAGACGTAAATCTCAACGTTTCGCCGTACTGTTGCGTGTTTTTTTTCATGAGAAGAAAGCTAAATGTGGCAAAATATAAGACGTCAAGATAGAATAAGGAACAGAACCATTATGTATGTGTTATAAAATTAAAAGTGTTTCAATAGACGATTGTAGCCTAAACACAGACTGCATGCAGCTAATAGAAAGTGCTTTATTTCGAAAGTGCAATAATATAGTTATGAGACATATCGTACTCTTTCTGGAGAGAGAAGTAAAACTACTTAGTATACAGGTAATGGAACCAAGGACAAGTTACAGTGAGAGTATATATATATATATATATATATATATATATATATATATATATATATATATATATATATATATATATATATATATAAAGGTTATGGAACCAAAGATAACTTACAGTGAGAGTATATATATACATACATATATATATATATATATATTTTTTTTTAATTATTTAATATTACTGAAGTTCACCAATATTAAAATAATTTACACAACACCAATATTCTTTAAAAAGTGCCCAATACAAAGTAGATATTTTATAATATTTTATAAAATTAAATAAACATTAGTGAAAGTCAAAACTAATGACTTCGTTTTTCAACGCACTAGCGTCTTCTCAAGACTGTGTTTGAAAGTTAAATCGGTCTGAAAATTCGTCCAGACAACCCAAGGTTGAAAAAGGTAGAAAGAAGGGGGGAAATAAAAGAAATTCGGGGAGCGTGCGGCCAGCTAATTCGGCCAATCTGTCTGGTCTACATCCGGCTGTCATCTGTCCCTCGCTGTAATGTCGTGTCTTTTCATCTAACCTAATTTAATTATGAAATAAAAATAAATAAACTTTATTTTAAGTTAAATCATTTAGATATATAACGGTCATCTTCACACAAGTATGTTAAATCTAAAAAAAATATTTATATTAGAAAACAAGAAAATTAGAAAACATTGTAACATAATCCTTCATATCACTCGCAATAAAAAGGTATATATATATATATATATATATATATATATATATATATATATATATATATATATATATACATATATATATACATATATATATATATATACATATATATATATATATATATATATATATATATATATATATATATACATATATATATATATATATATATATATATATATATATATATATATATATATATATGAAAATTATAACTAACTGGATTTTTATACAGATTCTTCTGGATTTACCAATATTTCTGAGCCCCACGCTTTTTGGATTTCGTTATTGGTGACTTTCATGCCCGTTTGAACTTTAACATTTTTTTAAAACTCTTTCAAATTTAGAACTTTCTGTCAACTTATCAATCATAATTCTCCTCTGATGATAAGATTTTAATCTTTGAAAAGCCTGGTTTAAAAAATGAAAGAGAAGAGAAATAAATGTTTTTATTAACTAAACTGCTCCTTGTTTTGAACAACTGAAGATATTGATTTGCTTCCATTTGCAGGTCTAATCAATTTTCATTGACTTATTATATATATATATATATATATATATATATATATATATATATATATATATATACATATATATATATATATATATATATATATATATACATATATATATATATTATAAAAGAGAACTCTTAGCTGTCTGCGTGCATGTCTGTCCCTGAAGTCATACTAGAGATGTGTACCTTATACATAACATATGCAATATTCATATGAACAAATTGGAAGTAGTCATGTGGGGGATTTACCTGCCCGTTAAAGGAGCTTATGACACATTTCTTACATGATACGCAATAACATTAATCTATTTATAAGTGTTAGCTTAACAGTATTAACATATATCTAAATACCTTAGTGGGTAAGATATCAAGCTGACAACATCAAGTTTCCTGTTAAAGTAAACTCTCCTTAATATAATGTTGCATATAATTCTATTCTACACTAACCCCGGTAACGCCGGGTTACTCTGCTTATATATATATATATATATATATATATATATATATATATATATATATATATATATATATATATATATATATATGCTAATATCAGTATTATCAAATATATTTGTGAGCGTGTACAAATACATCGCCATACATGGTATAATGCCTCATCAGAATCCAAGGGATTTCATGGCCAATTCAATAGAATATGACATTCTATTTTTTAAATTGATCATTGTTATGGATTAAAACCGATCTTCTACATATTTAACTAATGTGTATTTGAACATTACATATGTCGGTATACATCTCCGCAAACCTTAGAGCAATGTTAAAAGTTTGTTTTTTTCACTTATTGATAGATAGAAGTCTACGATGTCGGGTTGCAAGAAGGTTCCTATATTTTTATTTTTAAAAGTGGGGAGCTCCAAAACCGCTCTGAAATAAAAGGGCTTGTCCTACATTGACTAACGAATAAAACAACTCGTGTGGGGGTAATAACACCAACACATTTTATTGGTTAAATAGTCTGATTAAATATATATATAATCAATCGCAAAACATGCATCTGCGCAATTAGCCTGATAATTTCTTTTGGGAATAAAACATTAACTTTTTGGTGTAGCGTAATTTCCAGGCATATATTTCATACTATATATATATATATATATATATATATATATATATATATATATATATATATATATATATATATATATATGTGTGTGTGTGTGTGTGTGTGTGTGTGTGTGTATGTGTGTGTAAGGAGTAAGGCTACCGACATTAGTAAAAAAAAAACTTTTCAATATTTATTCATTAGTTTCTTATTTTATCATTTTATAATTTTATATAACGCGTTTCAAGCGTTGGTCCGCTCTATTCATATATGTAAATCAATTTGAAGAACAGTCTTTCGATTTGAAAGAGTGTTGTTTCATTTGAGGAAATGTGTTATTGTTTGGCGTTTCTGCGCATGTGTGGTTTGTGAGGTTGTATGTGTATGTGTTTTGATATTTTGATATTTTTCTTTTTTATTATTTTTTGCTTCTCTTGGTCAAAATCGTGTGTGTTTATTAAGTACGTGTGATTTTGACCATTATTATATCGGTCATCTCCGTTTCTTAAAGTGTCTTGGGTTTTCATTTGAAATTTATTATTTTTTATAACCCTGACACCGATTTAGCTGTTGTTCTCGTATGTGTGTGTGCGTGTATGCGTGACATTAGTTCTGAATCTTGTACATAGGTGAGCGACATACACACACAATCACATACACACACATACATATATGTGTATACACACATACGTAGGTGCACGGCAAGATAGATAGATAGAGTAAGGTGGAGAAAGGTTGATAGAAAGATAGGCGGATATATAGAGTACATTATTAAATGTTTTTACACATCCTGGTAGTCTTACACCTTTACATATATACTTTTCTCTTGTTGGAACTGCACTAATACTGCACTCCCTTCATTTATATATATATATATATATATATATATATATATATATATATATATATATATATATATATATATATATATGTGTGTGTGTGTTTTTTGTTTTTTGGTTTTTGTTTCTTAGATTTTTTAGATTTTTTAATTTTTAATTTTAATTTCAATTTTTTAACGGCTTTAATTTTTGAAATGTTAAATTTCTTTCCTTCTTCTTCTCTTTCTCTATCCCTCCACTTCATTCTCTCCAAATATGATCAGAGGTTAAGATCGGATTCTAACTCTGCCTGATGAGATCTCAGTTTATAGTAACTGTTGATCGATAACATCGACATGCCAGTGTCGCAGATTATGTACATGTCTGTGTAAATAAAATTATCATATATATATATATATATATATATATTTATATATATATATATATATATATATATATATACATACATATATAAATATATATAAATATATACATTATCAACATTATATATACATATATGATTAATATCATTTACATATTAGTATTATATATATACACATATATATATACATATATATATATATATATATATATATATATATATATATATATGTGTATGTACATACTATAATTTGTAAACATCGGATATTAGTTGCGTAATGAGGATTTGATATGACAAGTAGTTTGGAAACAGTAAGATATATTTTTATACTTATACACCCGAGTATAAAAGTGGGGTCATGGAATAGATATGAGTTATGAATTATATATAAAAACAGTAATATACAATATATATATAATATATATAAAGTAATGCAAGAATTAGTTATCGGGACAGTAACACATTTCCAAACGTGGATATACGCCTATAAAGTAAATTCATCTGTCAAAATATATAATTTATAAATAATATATGTCCAATTCAAGTGTGAATATCTTACAAGATTATGTGAAATAAATTATTCCGATTAGTTGATATGGTGTATTGAGTTGTTCAAATTCTAACTTACTATATATATATATATATATATATATATATATATATATATATATATATATATATATATATATATATATATATATATATATATATTAGTTGCTATATTTACAGGAGAGCTTGCTCAATATCGGTGATAAGCTGATGTAGATCTAATTGTCGAAACATCGCAGATTTGAGTGCACGTTTCTATCAAGTTATAAAATGTAGAAGGTTGTGAATCAATATACGGTGAAAATAGGTGAGAGAAGTACACAGATAACTAAGAGAAGTCAATGAGTTTCCAGTTCTGCACATTTCAAATTACAACTAATTACATTCGTAAAAATGGATTTTTCTCAAACATAACTCAATCGAAATAACTCACAGAACTAAACAATATCATACCATGCATTTTGTATCATTAAATTATATCGGAAAGAAGACTCGGGGAAACAAACGTTGATTAAGTGAGCTCTAGTATCATGATAGTAGATATATGCATAACTAGAAGAATACCCGTCCCAGGACAGTTAAAAAGAATTCCCCGAACAGAACAGAATAAAATTAAAATATCATCATACTAAACTTTATGTTTAGAATCTTTATTCGATTTTTTTTTTATTTAACTCCATTACATACATGACTTTCATCCTAGAAAATATTTTAAATTTAAGGCTTGAAATTAAGCAGAAAATAAAATTCAGAGAAACTTCCGAAATTTGTGTCTAATAACTATGGATGAAATCCAATGCAAATCTGAAATATTTGAATTTTCAAATGAGACATTTTGTCTATATTATGTCATCTAAAACCAAAGAAACTGAAGCTTAGAGAATATTTATTAAATGATGTTATAGCTGTTGTTAAAATTTAGCCAAACTCGAAAGAATCTGAATTTCACAAAGTAGTTTTAGCCCTTTTTCCCCGTAACAGAACACTAAATTAAACTCAATATAGTTTACATTAACACCTCTTATGCATAGAAAGTGTATTTCACAATTCAATTAATTGATCTAGTAGTGAATCATATTCATAAAAATAGTTAAAGATATACAAATATTTATATGAGTAGAGATGAAACGTCATAGCAAGAATTACTAATCTAGCTGTTACGCACGTTTTAAAGCAAATACTCAGAATGGGTTGAGGCTGTTTGGAAACTGGAAGAAGTTGAAAAACAAAATAGTTCAATCTATTCAAAAACAAACTTCACACGTGAAAACTGTATAAATACTTATACGACTGAAATTATAGGCTTCGAAAAATATCGATTATGTAAAAATTATTGCCCTTTTTTGTGGGTATTTAATGAAAAAAGCACTAATATGATCACTAAAATAGATTTCAAACATTAATTTGCCAATTATTCTGCACCTGTTGTTCTCAATCGCCTACCTAAATTCCAGCCGAGGAACAGAAATTAGCGATAGTCGAAAGTGGTTGATCTGCTTTAACCCGTGTTTGTTTATGTTCCACTTGAGAAGACAAGTTCTTAAAGCCTTTTTCTTAATTTACTCATGTTTTTGTACAAATCTTTCTACTAGGCGATGACCACCGCAACGTAGACATTCTATGGTGAAATTAAGTTGTTATGCCCTGTTTTTCAGCATTCATTCCGAAGTGAAGTCAACTCAATGTGAAAACACTTATGCACGTGATAAAATCACCAGATGGCAGTTGACATTGCCAGAGTGGTCATCTGGCATTTATCCGATCTAGTTTTATAATTATATATATATATATATATATATATATATATATATATATATATATATATATATATATGGGAAAATGAAAAAGGAAACCCAAAAAAATGGATGTTTTTTATGTGTACATCAACGTTTCGTCTTTATTTATAAGACTTCATCAGGATGATAAGATAGAGAAAAAATGTCATGCAAGTACAAATACATGTAGGGTAGACATATTGGGAGGAAAAATAAAATGAAATAATGAGATCAACCACTTTCGATTTTCATTTTATTTTTCCTCCCAATATGTCTACCCTACATGTATTTGTACTTGCATGACATTTTTTCTCTATATTATCATCCTGATGAAGTCTTATAAATAAAGACGAAACGTTGATGTACACAGAAAAAACATCCATTTTTTGGTTTTCCTTTTTCATTTTCCCATCACGTCGGATTACCTTCATCCTTCTCTTCCCATATATATATATATATATATATATATATATATATATATATATATATATATATATATATATATATATATATATATATATATATATATATGTATATAAGTATGTATATACAAAAATAAAATGAAAAAAAGTTTATATTGTGTTATAACTTTTTATTATTTATTTTTCTATTTATTTATTTTGTGACGTGTAGGAATATAAGTTGTTCTGTAAAGAAAAATAGTTTTTTCTTGTTGATGGTATGGAGAACAAAATTTTCGACTGATCCTTCAGTTTTCATCGGTGTTTGGGGTTTGCGTGTGTACGGTGGGAGGTTTTCCCAGGCAATGAGGGGGAAAGAGTAGAAAAATCATAAATTAAATATGTGTATAAATGAGCACACGCACATACGCGTCACCACACACGTAATGGGACGTGTACATGTACATTGATACACACACACACACACATACACCGACACGTGCCTATGCGCGTAAGCATACATACATATATACATACACCCATTCACAAATACCTTTTTTATTTCTCCTTTTCTTTCTCTCTTACTGCTCGATACATACACACACACACACACACACACACACACACACATACAAACACACACACACACCATGCGATCAATCACACACATCTCTTAGCGTTGTAGTTGACTTAATTGTTTTAAAATTACTACTACTGCGTTTAATTTAACCGTTTAATGAATAGTTGTTTTTCCCTTTCGCTCTTTCTCTCTTCGTCTGGGCTGCGTGCCTTTTTTCTTTCTCTCTTTCTTTGTCTCTTACTGCTCGATACACACACACACACACACACATACACACACTCATACAAACACACACACACTCGTACGTGCCTGTGCTGGCCAGCATACACATGTTTTAGCGTTGTAGTCGACTTATTTGTTTGAAATTACTGTTACTGCGTTCAATTTAACTGTTAATTGAATTAATTACTCGCTCTTTTCTTTCTTTCTTTCTTTCTTCGTATCAGCGGTCATTTATTTTTAAAAATTTAATTCTCTAAAAAAAACGTTTATTTAACTTTCTATTTATTAAGATTAGCGTCTAATAATAATAAATATATATATATATATAACAAATATATATGAAAATTCAAATAAATAAATATAATACTAATGAAGATAATAAATTAAATAATCTAAATAATATAATATAAATAATATAAATAAATAAGTCAGTAGATAAAGGATCAATATTTAAATATATAAATAAATAAATAAATAAATGACTATAATAAATATTAGATAATAAAACCTACATACATACAACGAAATAAATAGATGTAATAAAAACTGTTAAAAGTTAAGAGTTAAGATCCCACCGTGACACACGCAAGACTTCGCCCGTAGGAAAATGGCATAGGTTAGTTACCCTGTTTGTGGAAAGTGTATTTGTTGAGTAGTTCCAGGTCTAAATTAAGTCCAGCGTTGTGTGTGTTGAGTTTGAGGATGAGTTTGGTTTCATATTTTCGTCTGTGTTGTTGTGATTTGAATTTGGAGGCTATGAGGATGCATTTCATGTCATCTGTGGAATGGCTTGGTAGATTGAAGTGCTCGGCCACTGGGAATCGTGTGGATTTGTCTCTAATGGTTTGTTTATGATTATTGAAGCGTTTGCGGAACTCCAGGCTTGTTTCCCCGACATAGTTACCTTTCGTGCATCTAGTACAGTATAATAAGTAAACTACGTCGGGGCTGTCGCAGATAAGAGGGGGGGGGATTAAGTTGGATGTTGGTGCCTGGAGGTGTGAATGTGTGGTTGGTGTTGATGCATTGACATATTTGGCATCTGGGTTTGTTACATGTTTTGTTTCCCTGTGGTGCGGGAATGTTGCGTGTTTTGGTCGATATCAGCAAAGTGTGTAGGTTTGGAAGCTGTCGTCTGGCGCAGATGGGTGGTTTGTTGTATATAGTGCTGATGTTGGGGTAGTGTTGTAATTGTTTAAATATGTTTTTGAGAGGGTCTTGTAGTTTGTTGGTGTTAGGGTTGAAGTCAAATACCATTGGTATTTGTGAGGATAGAGTTTTGTTTTTGTTGTTTGTTAGAAGAGTTAGTCTGCTTTTTGTTGATGCTTTCTTTATTGATTGTTTAATTATTTTGAAGGGGTAGTGTCTGTGGAGGAAGTGGTTGGCTATGATGCCTACCTGTGTGTTATATTCAGTGGAATCCGAGCAGATTCTTTTGATGCGTAGGCATTGACTGTAAATAATTGATTTTTTTGTGGTGATCGGGTGGCAGCTCTTAAAGTTGAGGTAACCGTGTCCGTCGGTGGGTTTAGTGTAGAGTGATGTGGTGATCTGTCTGTTGGTGATGTTGACGAGAACGTCTAGAAATGGGATGTGTGTGGTTGAATGCTCTGTAGTGAATTTTATGCTGTTGTGGCAGTTATTAAGGTGTCTGTAGAAGTCCATTAGTGACTCTTCTCCATGTTGCCAGATCAGGAAAATGTCGTCTATGTATCTGTGGTAGTGTAGCGGTTTGAGGTGGTAGTTGTGTATGTGTTTCTGTTCAAATACATGCATGAAGATGTTGGCGTAGCTGGGGGCCATTTTAGTACCCATGGCTGTGCCTTTGACTTGTAGGAAGTGCTGGTTGTTGAATGTGAAGTTGTTGTGTGTCAAAATGAATAGTATGATGTTGCATATGTCGTTGATGTGGGTATTTTGTAGGTGCTGGGTGTGTAGGAAACTCCTGCATGCGGATATTCCCTCTTCGTGAGGAATGTTGGTGTAGAGAGCGGATACGTCCATTGTGACGAGAATTGAGTTACTGGGTAAATTATTTATCCTGTTTAGGATATATGTATATATATATAATGTGTTAAATTATTTAATTTAATTAAGAAATCTGAGTAAGAGATCTTAATGCAGGAAACAGAGCAAGAATAGAATATAGATAGAAAAAATTCACATACACATTGCAACTGTCAGCATTTATAATTTATTTCGACTTCCTAGTCTCTTCAGAATGCTAACGGGACAGCTACATATTGGAAATGACGGAAAAAATAAATATTCACCATCCAAAAAAGAAACGTCATAGGCAGAGAGAGAGAAAGAGAGAGAGAGAGAGAGAGAGAGAGGGGGGGATAAAAATGGGGGAAAAACAACACACTTAAGTTAAAATCATCAAGAAAAAAAGAAGGAGAGGGAAATATAAAGAGGTCAGCTAATATGTATCTCCAGTGGCAATAATATAAAATTAAAAACTTATTATTAAGATACGTCGATGATACCTTCCAAATCGTATTTGTCATGGGTATGTTGATACGAAGCCAAACCTCACCGTCCCCTCCCCTCAGCCGCGAGACCACCGAAACCAGACAGCCTGACTAGATTGTACCGGAATAAAAGAAAGGATAACAAACCAGCCGAAAAGAAACAAGTTAAGCTGAGGCTGGGGAGAACAATACAAATGGCAATTCAAAAAATAAAATAAAATAAAAAATAAAATAAAAAATATAAAAATGTAAAACACCAAAATAAAAAATAAGAGGGACAAAAAATTAAAAGCAAATAATAAAACAGGAACGTATCGGAAACAAAAGAAACAGAAAAGTAAAAACAAAACAATCTGAAAAAGAAAAGAGAAAGACAAAAAATCAAATGACATAGACAGAAGACTAAAAGAAGAAAGAAAGAAAGATCTAACTCACGGATCAATGTATGTATATCAATTTGAGACAACATGGTGTCATCTAGTGAATAATTTAAGCGATAAAGTAATATTAATGTCGAAATCAGATAATAAAATAATAATAATGATGATAAAATATTAATAATGATATTAATTATAATATAATTGATAATAATAAGACTAACAGCAATAATAACAAATCTAGTAATAATAATAATAATAATATAACTAATAATAAGTATAATACAACTAATAGTAATAATAATGGAAATAGTGATAAAACTAAACAAAATAATCAAGAATTATTAATGAATTAATAATGAAGAGAAATATCACAAATATTGTCTTTAATGATTGGGTTTTGTTCATCTTCTTTTCACAATTCCCTTTTTCTCGCATTGCTTAGAGCCTTAGTAAATACATATATACTTTATATATATATATATATATATATATATATATATATATATATATTTATATATATATATATATATATGAAGAAGAATGGAAAGGAATTAGAAAAGCAAAAGCCAAATCAAATTCCAATTCAATTGCTCAGAGATAGGTATATTCCGCAAAAAGGCAATTTATTCAAGTTAAATTTTCCTTAAGCCAGGCTTTTCAAAGATCAAAATCTTATCATCACAGGAAGTCGCTGGGATAGATAAGTTGTCAAAGGCCAAGATTTAAAATTTCTTTCCCTACAACTTTTATTTTACTTTTTTAAATTTTAAATCTTGGCCTTTGTCAACTTATCTATCCCAGCGACTTCCTCTGATGATAAGATTTTGATCTTTGAAAAGGCTGGCTTAAGGAAAATTTAACTTGAATAAATTGCCTTTTTGCGGAATATACCTTGCTCTGAGCAATTGAATTGAAATTTTATTTGGCTTTTGCTTTTCTAATTCCTTTCCATTCTTCTTCATATCTACCTGCTCTATCTTGGATAGTGAGCTGTACACTTTTCACAATAGGTTTTACCTTTCCTAAAAGTTCGCTTTTAGTACACCACTTTATATATATATATATATATATATATATATATATATATATATATATATATATAAATGTTGCATTACCCGTTCTTTCAGGGTACCCGGTAAGGTTCAACAAGAATGACAGAATAGAACGTATATGAAAAAACTTTGGTTTTCTTTATTTGCCATTACCGGATGGTTTACGCCGGCTACGCACACATTAAACAATCTTTTGACATACTTTTGTCTCATGAAAGTCTTTTTGTTGCTGAGGTCACAGACTTAGTTTCCGCTAGAAACTCGTTCGTATATACATCCGATTGAAAAGCAATTTGCCTTGCATTGTCTATCCGAACGTGAACTGAAGCAATTGTTCTACAAGCACTTTAATGAAGTACAAGTCAGGGGATTCCTTAATAGTAATAACTTGCTTATCAGCCGCATTTTTAGTCAGCGGACACAAAAGTCTAACAGTAACACGGGATTGGGTACTATAGCCAATAAAGCTTCATCGGTGCCATACATATCGGTAAACTCGCATTCTTCCGGTACATCGATACTCGAATCACCAAGCGTTTCAGCTCTTCGCGTTTTTGAAACTGTCGTTGTTCAAGTCTCACTTGCACTGCGGAACCTTCTCGTTTTTAACAGTTATAATGTCGCCTTTATTTCTTTCTCGGGGTCCCACCCACAATGGACTCGTCCACGATTCATGTTTGCCACTCTTCATTATCTTACATAAATGTATATTATATTATATTTTCCTTACCACTTCTAATGAGTTTCTCTTTATGTGCGTTATTCGTCCAGCTTCTAACCGTAAAACACATCAATGTACACCTGAATTGTGTACGGTGGCAACATGATACACATAACCGCAACGCAGTTTAAGCCGTGTATAGAATTCTGCTTTTGATGAGAGACAGACACGAAATACCCATTATATTAACAATGTCTCCGCTTATTTTCTTTGAAACAATCGTAAAATTAGATACTACTAGATATATTTTAAACAGCCCATGTTACTTAATAAGACATGTTGGCTGGGTGGAGTTCCCACGATTAGTTATTCCTCTCAACGCTAATGTAGATACAAATGGTACATACATGTCGTGCAAGCAAAAAGACAACGTAATGATGTCATTGTTATGGAAACGGACGGCTTCAAAAATATCGTATTTCTTGGCTGCAAAAGAAAACCTAAAACTGTCTGCATGCTTCGACAAACGGGGGAATTTATTATCATTATTTTTTTTTTTGAATTGTTATTTTGTCTAGTTAAATATAATGAATTTACATAATGAGCAAAATACAAGAGATATGTAGACGCTATTTGAACAATATATATGTTGCTTAGTATGACTAAAGATAAACATCATATTGAAACAAGTGTAACCAACGTAAACACTGTTGTGGTTACTGTTCGGAATATAATCTGAAAATATTTTAAATCGTTAAAATACACACACATACACACGCATATATATATATATATATATATATATATATATATATATATATATATATATATATATGTGCGTGTGTATGTGTGTGTATTCTAACAGTAGACACAACGGTATCTTACAGAATATCGAAGGTGTGGTATTTGCAAGTAGATGATTGATTATTAAAGTTAGCTAAAAAAAATGTAATTCATTTAAATTTGAATGTATATATATACACATATACTTTAAAATGTAAATAAATTACAATTGTATAGATCGGGAGGGAACATATATATATACATATATATATATATATATATATACAGAAAGATAGAGAGCGAGAGAGAAAGAGAGCGAGAGAGAGAGAGATTTCTATTTACTTGCTATAAAATTAAGATATCATTAGACAGTACTCTCGTTACACAAATTGATCTTTAACTAGTCAAAAGATTTAGCAGAAAGCAACTGATGGGCGTTTAACCCAGTTTTCGGATATCGTACGGAGAAACCTTAATTTTATATTTTGAAAATAAGTCTTATGTCTTGCATCTGTACTGAAATTGAGCACTTTCATCTATTTTCAAACACTATGCATTTACTAGACACACACGCACATAGAAGAGAGTTTCAACTGCCTACAAGACACCATCAGGACAACCCGACATGAGGATACTTCACCCTACAAGTTCACCCTCACCAAATATATTTTTTTAAATCGTAGTATTCAGTCCAAATAAGATCCCCTTGACACAGCTATACATTATGCCATAATAGTAATGATGCACGTTCTCCAAGTCATGTTTCCTGCAATAACAACACTTAGCTGGATACTCCACCAGACCAGATAAATTCGGTAGGACCAAGAGACAACAAGAAATATATACTATACTATAGTAAACTGGTTAATTTGAATGAGGAAAATGTATAAACTTACTTTAGTTACTAACTAAACGTTGATGAGATAAAATACATTTTAATAGAATATTTGAATATCTATGTATCTCATATAGATCAAGTGTTAGCCCCAGGTAGGTGGCCCTTGATTGCTGAGAACTTCGACTGAAGTAAAATAAAACAAAACACACACACTCACACACACACATATATATATATATATATATATATATATATATATATATATATATATATATATATATATATATATACAGAGAGAGAGACCGAAAGACAGACAGACAGACACACACACAGGCAGAGGGGGCGTTGAAGTTATCGAACTAAAACGAAAAGAAAGTGGAGTTTGGTTATACTTTCGGCTGCCTCGTAACTTTCACTTCCCTGCTTTTGCTCTAGTCCTCACATCCCATGAACGATGTTTCTGACAAAGGGGGAATAATTGCTGTATTCTGGGTTAGAATCTAACACTTATCGTTTGATACTTGTTTATCTTGAAGTAGTATTGTATTATTTATCCCCTAGTATAAAAATGTGTCATGCATTGTCTGACGCGACTTCCAAACGAAAATCCAAGAGTTATCCTGGCTGAAATTGATTTCTATACGTTTCTTTTATCTAGAAATCATATATTATGAAGTCTCAAGGATAGAGTTTGAAGCTTCAGTTCAAATTAAGCTCGTGATGAATATTTTATATTAATCAGAGATTTATATATTAATAGTGTATATTTGAAAAGTTCAACATATATCAATTATTATTTGAAACACTTGACACATGCCCCAGCAATCAATACTCAACCATGTTATTTTTAATATACGCACGTTTCTAAACAAAAAAACAATTGTATTAGTAAGATTACATTTAATAAAAGATGATAATGAAAAAAGATACATGATGTAACTTATTTTCTTCATGAGTATTTTTTGCAAATTTATCAATTCTTAAACCTTATATCAAAAGACGATATATCTTTAAAAAACAATTCTGAGTTAGTACAGAATATCGAATAACTCACCAGATTCGTTTCAAATAATATAGATAAAAAGTAGTTCAAAAGTACTTTTTTAATAAATCAGTTTTCTTTATTTTTCTTCCATGCACCCGATATCTTTTAAAGCCACTCTTAAATTCCATTACAATCCAATAATGTAGCGATCATAAAACATATCCGATCCTAACATATCTAGTTTAAATCGAGTTTTTAATAAGAGTTTATTAAAAAGAAATTAAATTAAAATTTAAACAAAATGCACAAAATTTCTCGTAGCGATCTGGTTCAGCCAATCATGTATTACTTTTTATGAATGGTATTATTCCAGAAAATATCGATCCAACCTGCAATCAGCTTTTGGGGGTGAATACATAGGTGACATAATTAGTATTCACTAGTATTAGTGATTTTAAAGCCTATCACACTATCGCATTACTCTTTATTTAATAAGGAAAATCTTAAACGTTGAAAGGGAAATAATTGTATTGAATCTCTATTCGAAACTATTCAAATAATTCTCTGCTAGTAAATTAATTAAATGAATTTTATCATATGTGTCTTTTTTTATATGTAATACATGATATTTGATAATTATAGTATATTTGTCATTAAAATATGTTTTGTTACAAATGAGGTAAATATATTATGTAATATAGAAAACAAATTCAATAGAGATCTTGGAATATTTTAGAAAAAATTACTAAACACAAACATCGTTTTTTTAATAGCATAGCTTGTTATTATTTTGACCCCAAAAGGGATATTGGCCTTTTATCCGAGATCAAAGTGTAGTATCTGTTCCGATGGATGCTGCACCTCATAGACCGGTATTGTCTATGGGTTTGTCCTGTTCACTTCTAGGAGGTCAACTCTCCCAGGCTTTGCCTCATCTCTTTGGAGAGGAGTAAGTTTATTGCTTACTGCCTGAGGCGCCCCTACCGGGGAATGCCGACGGGGCTGCCCAGGCAATTTTTACTGGCCAGAGTACTCATCTTCTCGGGCTCTGGCTTTTCAAATCCCACTTTTCCGACCTTGTGTCACATCTTACCTTCTGGGAGGAAGATAAATAACAAGGGATTACTATTGTATCACAATTATAACGTTCCCGTAATGACTTTGTCTTTCCATATAGACCAATGGTGTAAGGGTTAAGAGTTTTGGTTAAGAATCAGTTTGAAATGAAAGTTTTTTTAGAGGTTGATGCTACAACCCTTACTAAAATGAATGATAACTAAAAATAACAAACTGTCATTTTTACTCAGCCATGGCTGAAATAATGAGTACTATCTACTTGTAGATTAATAAAAGTTTCAACTATAAACTCTACACAGATTCCCAAGTTCGACATAAAGATTTACAAGATGGATAAGTTCGAAAAAGTGTACCTGCCGAAACGTTGTAACCATTACGCAATAAAAAACTACTCATACGAAATTTTAGAAAAGAAAAAAAATCACAAGCTAGGATTTGTATTCCCGCTACTCTCGTTATCAAAGTGTAGTATCTGTTACAATGGATACTGCGCCCCATAGACTGGTATTGTCTTGGCCTTCGGGACTTGATTCACGCCGGTCTATGGGTCTGCCCTGTGCAGTTCTAGGAGGTCCACCCTCCAAGGCTCCGCCTCCCCTCTTTGGGGAGGAGTAAGTTTATTGCTTACTGCCTTAGGCGCCCCTACCGGTGAATGCCGACGGGGCTGCCCAGGCAATTTTTAAACCCCACTTTCCCGACCCGACCTTGGGTCACATCTTACTTCTGGGAGTAAGATAAAAACTGGCCTTGTGCCTAACTTCTGGAGAGGAGTAAATCAATACTATCGTTAAATATCACTGTCTCTCTCTCTTTCTCTTTCTCTTCAAATATTTAATTATCTACAGACTATACGTTTAATCCTTTCAGAATCATCAACGTAGAGATAGTTATTAAAACCGGTCGCACGATTCGAACACCGGAACAAGAGTCACCTTTAATTCTAAATCCCGACGCCCTTACCGATGCGGCTATTTTGGATAACTATAAGAGTTGGTAAAAATAAATTCTATTATGCCGAGCAGGCAACGTCAGTCACCCGTCTTAACAGTATTCAAAAGAGACGATTATAAATATATAGCTATGATTTGACAATGTATGATTACTTCTCACTATAAGGCCCGGTTTAAATGGTGGTTAAATATGTAATTATCTACAGAGACATACGTTTCATCCTTTTGTAATCATTAGTGTAGAGATAATTATTCAAACCGGTCGCACTTCTAACTCCGAATCTCGACTCCCTAACCGATATGGCCATTCTAAATAACTATAACGCACTTTCTAATGTTCACTTAATTTCCCATTGCAACCATCTATTTGTAAGTCATAATCAATCTTTTTATGAGCGGCTTATTAAGATCTGCTCCTTCTACTACCATTGTTTAAAATATTTTGAACTTGTGTGTTATTTTCATCAGACACCATCCTGAGGAAGTATTGAAATAAAGACAAAACGTTGATGAATACATAGATAATATATTTTTTGTTTTCCTTTTTTCATTTTCAATATGCGTGTGTGCGTGTGTGCGTTAATATATACAAAAGTTAGGTATATATATTAACAATACATGCTTTAAAAAAAAATATGAACTTTAAACACTTATACAAATCACGTGTTGCATCACGTTCTTCATATTTGATGATGGGAAACGACACCTTGCCCATTTGGCTATATAACAACAAGCCGTTAAGAGATAAAAAAAATACAAATCCGATGACATCAGGATATATTTACACACTGTTGATGCCAGGTCTTGGCGAAATATCTGTATCACTTTAAACTAACAAAAAAATGCTAATTTTAATTAAAAAAAAGAAAACAAAAAAAAAATCGGTTTCGATTTAATGCTTTTCTTTTTTATGGAAAAAAAAAATTGATATCGCATCTTAATGCTTATAAAGGTATTTGTTTTACCTGTTCCTTATTAAATTTAACAATAGATGCTTTTTAAAACAATAAATATGAACTTTAAACACTTATATATATATATATATATATATATATATATATATATATATATATATATATATATATATATATATATATATATGCGTGTGTTTGCGTACAGGGTAATCTCTAAAACTAAGGAACGGCTCATCATGAATTTTGGAATATATATATTCTAGACAACACGGTGAATGACATGGACACATTATTTTTTATGAATGATTACATTTAGGGAGTGCATATATATTATTATTATTTTATTATTTTCAAAAGAAATTTATGAACCGATCATTATATAAGTAATGTTTGCTTATTATTTATTTTTAAATATTAATGTTAGAGTGTGTGACCACACAAACTCTACCCTTCCCCCTAACTTAAAAAATAAGTTACATACAAAAACTTAAAAAATAAGTTACATACAAAAACATTAAAAATAACTTACATACAAAAACTTTAAAAATTAGTTACATACAAAAACTTAAAAAATAAGTTACATACAAAAACTTAAAATTAGTTACATACAAAAACTTTAAAAATAAGTTACATACAAAATCTTAGAAAATAAGTTACATACAAAAACTTTAAAAATAACTTACATACAAAAACCTTTAAAATAAGTTATATACAAAAACTTTAGAAATAAGTTACATACAAAAACTTTAAAAATAAGTTACATACAAAAACTCTAATAGAGAAAATAAATGATCTACATGAATGTTTGTTCTATAATAATTGTTTAATAACAATCATTATTTTAAAGAATCAATGCGCGAGCGTGAGCGTCAATGATGTGTATGTCTTTAGTAAGATCCTAAACAACTGATCTTATTATTATGAATTATTGAATACGGATTTTAGGCCACTGTTTCAATAACGTGGATATATTATTTGTTATTCTTTTGTAAATTTACTATATAGGGGATTCTACCGAAATCATACTATACCCCCAAAGTAAGAAAAAATAACATATAAAATGAATCGTATATTTACGGGTATATATATATATATATATATATATATATATATATATATATATATATATATATATATATATATATATAAGGTTTAAATATGATGAACAGATTCATAGCGAGTCGAGGCACTATCACAAGAAAAAAAGGAGAGGATATATTAAATAATATATTCAATCGTCGATTAAACACTTTTAAAAAGAATAAAAGGATCGACTAAAATTAACAGAACAAAACTAAATCCCTTGACAATGTGTCGGTTGAAAGCAACCGACACATTGTCAAGGGAAACGTCGGCGAATATCGTTTAAAAACGGGGAAAAGAGTAACGTGGAGAGAAAAATGTAAAGAATTAAAAAAAAACAGGGAGATTGAATAACACCATTAAACCGAAAAGGAATAAATGGACATAATAGGCAAAGTTTTTATTCGTTTTTAGAAGTCTCTAAATAAGTCTAATTTGTGAAACAACTCTTTTTGCCTACAGAGCGATGGTTTTCGCATTGTAACACCCACTGCCTCCAGCACCTTGAGATGGTGTGTGGAACGAGCCTTGTGTACAATGCGAAAACATCCATCGGAGTACGCCTCACCGCACTTTTTATTATCATACAAGTGCTGTCCAATGGATGACTCGTGGACATGTTAGCGCCCGGATTTGCTCTGCAAACGCCCGGGTGTTCTTTGTAAAGACCCGGATATATCCATCGATATACTCCTCTTTACGACACGTGATCTACGAAAACATGCAGGGATATGCTGGGCCACTCTGACTTCCAAGCGCTGAAGAGTACGACCGACATAGTTAGCTTCACACTGACATTTGAATTTATATATAATCAAACTTTTCTGTAGTGTTGGAACTACATCTTTCTGAAAGGCTGGGAAGGCAGTTCAGGTGCCAAACACCACACGGGGCTGTACTGCATAAAACAACGCGATACAAGCGATGAAATTTTATCCGAAAAGCCTTTACTGATAGAACCAATAAAAGGAAGTTTCAAATAAACAGGACATTTGGGTGGACCAAAGAAAATGCTAGCATTAAAGTTTTCGATCAATACATTTGGAAAATAGACCCTCAGGGAAACCATTGTTTGTAAGAATATCGGTTATCTTTCTAAGTTTAGCCGCGAGTTTGCTGGCAGTGCACATCATCAGTGCGCGGTGAACAAGTGTTTTGCCTAAACTGATCTTTCTACTCATGGGAACAAAAAAATCCCAACTAATATACAGGCCCGTAAACGTCGGTTTCCTCTATATAGTTGTAGTGAATTTGTTCCCCCGTTTTTTCCACTAAAACGTCCAGAAATGGTAAAGAGCCATTCTGCCCCTCTACCATGGTGAACTGTAGTGCTGGGTGGAGCGTATTCAATTTCATTAAAAAATCACTTGCCTCGTTACAGAACTCAAAAATGGTAAACGTATCGTTCACGTAACGCCAATAACGAAAGGGTCTGGTAACCCGAGAAAACAGCAAGGATTCCTGAAAACCTAGGAAAATATTCGCTAGGATAGCACCCACAGGACTGCCCATCGCCACCCCATCAATCTGCTGATACATTATATTGTTAAAACTGAAACTGACCGACTTAGTGGTCAGCCCCATGAGTTCCAGAAAAGTGCTTACTGGAAAGGCAGGAGAGATTAATGTGCTACGATAAAGCATGTCAGCACATATTTCAATGGTTTCATTCAGGGGTACATTAGTGAATAGGCTGGTAACGTCAAATGAACATAGAAAGTTTGTTTGCGACTGACATTCCAAATCACGAATAAATGAAGCGAAACGGAAAGAATCAGCAATACAATTAACTGAACATCTCTGTATACAGGATCAAGGATATCTGCAAGCCATTTAGCCAGCTCATGCTGGGGAGAACCAATCATAGACAGAATGGGTCTCAATGGAACTCCCTCCTTATGAATCTTAGGTAGCCCTTATATATATAATTGGGGAGGTCGATTTTGAAATTGTAAATAATCGCACTCGAAGAAAGTTGCCAAATAATGTCAAAAGTTACCACAAGAAATATGTTTCTTCAAAACTTTGTATTTATTTGAGCATTGCAACTTTAAGATCAAATAAATCGAGATTTTTTATCACGGCCTAGATTTCACCGGCAGAAGTGCCGCCTTAAATTAAACCCGGGTTTTAACAAAAAAAGTAATACATTACTTAATAATAAATATTTTAAAGTTTATTATTCCTTTTCTTAAGAAATTAAATGCACATATTCAAATTAAAAAGGAATAAAACACTATAATATTTAATTTTATATATAAATAATTATTTATTTACATAGGCGTTTTATTTATTGGATATTTTTTGTGGTATTCACCGGTTGAAAATTCAACGAGCGAATTTGAATTCACGTGTTGATTCTGTGTTTACACATTTAATTATCACAAATATATATTGAATTATTCTTAAAGTAGAGTAAACTGAAATAATTATTCTTATTTGTTTATATTTTGAAAGTTTTTATTTATTCATTAAGAAGCTAATCTCGAAAGTAACTACGTACATAAGGTAAGTACACTTTTCTTTTTAATTAATGCATATTTCAAATTTTATCAAATTTAATTAAAAAAAATATGATGGTGCTTCTTGAGATAACAAACCGAGGTAATTACGCTAAATAAAATTCTAATTTTAGACAATACATACGTGTTAGTGTATTAATAAACAGTATTTCAAATTTTAGGGAAAACAAACAAGTAGTTTTTTATTTAAGATTTTCGAATTTTCGTCGACCGCGAGGAGAGATTTTTTTTCTGATTTTTTCTGATTTTTTTGGAATCCATCGAAAAATTACAAGGGTATTAACTCTTCCTGGCGTAAACCGAGATTTTCGTTCAAAATTAGCAGACTTAACAAATTATAAATGATCAAATTTGAAAACCTTAAATAAAAACAAACTACTTGTTTGTTTTCTCAAAAATTTGAAATATTGTTTATTAACATACTATGCATTGTCTAAAATTAGAATTTTATTTAGCGTAGTTACCTCGGTTTGTTATCTCAAGAAGCACCAATATGATGCTTATGCACTAATGTTACCGTGTTGAAAAATATATATCATGGTAACATAAGGGCATAAGCACCAAAAATATTTGTGTAATTTAATTTCTCATAGTATTTTTCTTTTCGGGTATTTTATTAAAAATGGCTGGAAAATCTGCAATTTCAACTCGCAGTAAATATGAAATGAACTTTTCAGGTCCACCTCTACCATTAAAAAAAACGGAGCCACCAATTTACCGACTAATTATCCAATATAGTTATTATTTAATAAATATTTATCCCCACCGTTCAAATTTTGCTATTTCTAAATTAATAACAAAGGAAATAATCGATATTTGGAAAGCTGTTTATCCACGTTTGCCTTTATTAAATGAAATTACTATTATAAAAAAGGTTAGTATACTATGCTTCAAGAAAGCAAAATAAATAAATAGAAAATCTCTCCCTGCTTCCCAAAAGAAATTTTTGATAGAAAAACTGGATTCATAATTTGATATTTCATCCTGCTCTTGCAAACTGCCAGTTTTAAGTTGTGACGACTATCATGTAAAATGCCATGAAGAAAACTGCAAAATTCAACACATTATTTGCACTTGCCCTCTTCAACGGAAAGTAAGTTAATTTCTATTTTTGTTTTTCCAATGTATTTATGAGACAGCCTTATATCAAGACTAATTTCCATATTTTATTATTATTCAAATATATAAACCATTTTTCCATTATATTTTTCATGCAAATTAATTTTTATATTAATCTATTTAGATGTATTTTTAATATAAATAAAATTTGACTTTTCAGGTTCCAGTTGAGGATCATGAATACCTAAAGGATCAGAGAAGCAAAATAGGGCCCAAGGGCACTTTTCAGCTTGGCCCAGTAGATAGAAATGCTCTAAAAAAGTAAAAAGAAAGTAAATGTGTTAAGAAAACAATTACATTCATCACCTTCAACATCAAATGTCCAGGATAATGTTTCTTCCCCCTCCTACTCATCTTCTCCAAATGAAGAACTAGAAGAATATTTGCAGCCAAATACTCCAACAGGGCCTTATAGCCTTATCAAATTTCCAAGATATGCTCTCGAATTAGTCAGGGGGTTATATCTTCTAATCTTGGAGCCAGCCTTGCCAATGCCTTCCTCTTAGATTTGAAAGCTGCGGGCCTTCTTATACCCAATATTAATATGAAAGATATTATTATTGATAAATCTAAAGTCGATAGGGCAAAGACTAAAGTTAAACGACAAAAACATGATGAAAGTGGGGAAAATATATGAATTGGAGTTGATGGGAGAATGGATAAGGACACATTGATGTATAAGGAAATTGTGGATAAACAGACAGAGAATTATGAAAAAAAACTAAGGGACCAGAACACCATTAAACTTTTACAAAAGAAACACCATGTGAAAGTAAATATCTGACACATAGAGTTCTTCTTAATAGTGGTGCCACAGGTGCTGTTCATGCAGATCAAGTGGTGGGTGTTTTGATACTGTTCTCACTGTGGACAGTGAGAACAGTATCAAGGCTATACTTGTTGACAACACTAATACCAACACAGGTTGCGAAGGTGGAATGGTTGCAATTTTAGGAAAAAAACTTTTTAAAAATCTTCACACAATAGGTTGCTCTTTGCATCATAATGAACTACCTTTCAGAGCCCTTTTTAAAAACATAGATGGTTGCGCAAAGGGCCCTACAACATTCAGTGGCCCTCTGGGAAATTATGCTCAAATGAGTGCCATGATTTACCCCAAATATCATTTTCCACTATTAGCAATCCTCTAGAGTCAATCTTTAAAATTGATGAAATACATGATCTTAGTTTTGACCAAAGACTCCTTTATGAATACACAGTAGGTATTTCTAGAGGTAAGGTTGACTCTAGATATGCCTCCTGGAAAATTGGTCCTTTAAACCAAGCAAGATGGTTAACTTTGGCCATCAGGCTCATGTGTTTATGGACTCGTGGTGCATACCCACAAAGGCACACAACAAAACTACACTATGTAGTAAATTTTATTGTAAATGTGTATACCACTTCTTTGTTTGAAATTAAAAGAAATAGTAAATTCCACAATCAGCAAGTGCACATTTTTAATATGATCCAGAGGATTAAAGAGCAGCCTCAGGAAATCCAAGATATCACATTTAGAAATATACAAGGTAATACATTTTGTTTACTGCCTGAAAACTTTCTATATTCCATGGTTAAATCTGAGGAGATTGAAGTAAGAGAAAGAGCTTAAAAAAAAAATTTTGGTCATTAGGTAAGTAATATTTATTCATATATCTCTGACTCAATTATTTATTCCAATTTATAGAATGATTTTTAAAGATTTTATCTAATTTCACCATAATTATTAAAGCAGTACAGATTGGAATTTTTTAATAATTCAATTAATTAATTTGTTCTGTCAGGAGTGAGGAATCAACCAGAAAAAGATTAAAAAGAATACCGCCTATTAATTTTTATGCCACACATTGGACACACTTAATAGATTTAAAATTATGCGGCATTTTTGAACAACCAATGACGGAAGATTTTACTGAATCTGATTTTCGAGAATCGTTGATGAAGGGAACCAAGCTTGACTTGCCAGATTTGCCCTCACATTCTCAGGGCGTGGAACGGGCAGTTAAGTTAATAACAGAAGCTTCACAAACTGTATATGGTTTTGAAGCAAGGCATCAACACATTACAGCCAAAGTTTTGAGTCAGAAATTGAGACCAGCATTTTTGTCTAAGGGGTCTTACATGGAGCAATTTGACTCTCTATATTAAGCTCCATTAAAATAGTGTAAGGTTTTTCCTTATTTCTTTGCTTGTTATATATTTTACTTATAACAGAAAAAAAATCATTTTTTTAGGTATTCAAATATTACTGTTTAATTCATAACGTTAAAAGGTAGTTTACAAAAGCAGATACTAAAAATGAGGGGGGGGGGCAAATTTTCAATTTGAAGATTTCTTTAATTAATATCATTTTTATAAAATAAAAGGACATTCCCTGATTTTAAATGCTAAAATTATTTGGTTTTCACACCAATATTCAAACAAATCTTGCAAAAACGAGGAATTTTCAGTATATTCTTGTCTACGATATTTGATACCAAACGCTCAAAAAACCGCTGAAGTTTTTTATCTAATTTTTTGCATGAGTATTTAATAGGTTTATATACAACTTTCGGTATGTGCCTTTTTTCAATATTTAAAAAAAAGTGTAAAATCGACCTACTTTAATATATAACGCATATCGAAATCGTTAATCCATACAAATGAAAAAGAAAAAGAGAAAAAGAGTATAAAAAGGTATAAAAAGGTATTATTATTTTTATTTATATATTTTATTTATATATTTTTATTCTTTCTATTTTTATTCTTTCTTTCTCTCTCGCTCTTTTTTATTCTCTCTCTATATATATATTTTTTAACCCCCTTTTTTTCTTCTTTTTATACCTTTTTATACTCTTTTTCTCTTTTTCTTCTTTTTTCTTCTTTTTTTATTTTTTTATTCCTTTATTCTTAGTATTAAAATGTTTTTATATATATATATGTTTTTTTATATTTATTTATATAAATATATATATATTTTTTCATATATATATTTTTTTATTTTTTACCCCCCTTTTTATTCCCCTTTTTATTCCCTTTAATCTTGAATTCTCTTTCTTCTCCCGTGTTTTAAATCTCAACGGTCTTATGACACTAAATTCAAATTTAAACAAACACACACAACACACTGAGCAAATAACGCGTCCCAACAAGAGTGTCATGTGACCTCACATTTCCAAAACAGATGACAACAGAAGCTGAAGAGAGCCGGATGGGTAAGACCTTCCGTGCTTGAAACCGACGGTACGAATGTTGTACTAATTTTTCTGTACCAGAATAAATAAATATTATGCTCTTAATTTTTAACTTTGATTCTTAATTAATCGAGCACTCTGCTGGGATTTTTCCTACCATTCTACAAAGAATTTATATATATATATATATATATATATATATATATATATATATATATATATATATATGTTATATATATACACAGCCTGACAATAAATTATTATTCGCTTACGATCGAGATCTATAATTATTCTGTTTTCTTGAGGTTAAAAGATAATACGCCCATATATGAAAAAGAGCGAATCTAACGTAATTTACGCATCTCTCTATCGATGATATATGTATATGTATATATTAATCTTTAAACACGCTGTTTCGCTGTATAAAACCTCTTCAGTGTGTTTGTCTAGATAAGAAATTACTTCAAGCTGAGGACCGAACTCCGCTAGGTTTTACAACAGTCTTTTCTATTAATATATCAGTCTGAGCTTACTACAATAAGTGACATCTAAATCCTTACATTAAACATTTTAGTAACCGCAAGTGCTTTATTTGTTTATATATACATATATATATATATATATATATATATATATATATATATATGTGTGTGTGTGTGTGTGTGTGTGTGTGTGTGTGTGTGTGTGTGTGTATATATGTTTGTCTGTGTGTGTCTATTTTCATGTCTGTGTCTGAATTTGGCATGTGCAAAAACGTAAGACACACTAATTCAGCAAGGAAATCCAAACATTGTCTCCGGACTAATAATCTATACGTTCGTCAAAGGTGTCCATCACGGTTGACATATACCTCACAGATAGGCAGCCACATATTGTTTTTGAAAATCAGATATTATAAGACGAATCGCAAAATTATCGTGAATGACTTGGAAATCTTGTATAACACCAGCACAAACTGGCACTGTCCTAGGCAGAGGCACCTGCCAACCACAATTGCTAATGGCGATCACCTATTGATTTGCGTTTGAAAAACATGGGAAACAGCCTAAGTCTCATTCACTAGAAGATCCTCTCATCGATAAACATATTTGATGTTATTTTACCATTAATATTTATTTTTTTGTCAACCTATGTATGAATAAAGAGTCGCTATAAATCTACTAGAACTCTGTACAGCTTTTTTTTTCTGACTTGTTATCTTCTAATAGTGTAGAGTGAATGACGCACAACAAACAAATGGCGTAAATAAAGGTTGAAATATAAGAGAAGTAGTTGGTGGAGGCGACTGACATTAATAATTACAAGAGAGAGAGAAAAAAAAAAAGAGGGCAGGGGGGAGACGTGAGAGAAGGAATATAATGTATATAGAAAGAGAGTCGAAATAAGAAAAGCAACAAATGGTTATTGTTGAGACAGTAATACATATTTACTTGAAAATGAATGATATAAAGCTGGGAAATGATGTATCTAACAAGCGGTTACCCTGTTTCAACTGAACATATAATGTCATTAGATTAAGTAGATTATCCAAACAAAGCAAAAGTTAAAGTAAAAAAATCTGCTTACTATTGTGATAGCTTAGTGCGTATCAATAAATAATTATCTAGCTAGATGTTTACGGTTGTAAAATAACAAGCCGCGCATGCGTGGCCCCCTCTGAATGTGACGAGTGTAAAATGCAATACATTGGGCAATTTGGGGCATTTTTGACCCCACTTTGACCCGCTGGGCGCGCGAACCAGAATTTTTCTGATGTCAAAGATGCTCATTTTATATCCAAAAGAATTGCCTCTACATTTTGGCCAAGTTTCAGAAATATTCAATGGATGGATCGAACGTTATGGGTGAAAAGGGTAATTTTTGCCATTTATGGGGGCTTCTGACCCCCTGGGGGCGCAAAACAGATTTTGTCCAAGGTCAGCCATACTTATTTTCTATTAGGAACAATTGATTCCACATTTTGAGAAATTTCAGAGAAATTGAATGGATGGATGAAAAGTTATGGGGCAAAACATGTCATTCTCGGCCATTTCGGGGCCTTTTGACCCCCTGGGGGCTAACCAGATATCTTTCAAAAATCGGAGAATGTCACTTTCTAACCTGACAAAAATTACAACTTCATGCAAAATTTCAGAGAAATTCAATGGATGGACACACACACGGACACACGGACACACGGACACACACATGGACACACACACGGACGGAAATGCCTCAAAACATAGGTCTCCCAATTTTTCAAATCGGGGGACCAATAAATTTTTTAAAAATCACTCGCTTTTATTTAATTACGAAACTGAACCGGAAGAGACTACGGCACTAATGAAATGTATTAGATGTATTTATCAAGTCAAGCAATGGCCACCGGCGATAAAAATATAGTAACGAATTTAAATTTTCAAATGGATAAAATGAATAATAAAAACTTATATAACCAAAAAAGATGTGGCCGACTACAAAACGAACATCCAGACGCTGTGATTGGATGTAATAATTATACTTTTACTGTTTAAAAGTAACAATAATACTAGACATTGGGAATAAATAAAAGTAAATGTTTTTCAACATCGTCTTCAAACTCTTCAGGCTTTCAATGAAAGGATCAGCCATAAAATCGATGGAATTCTACACGGAGATGACACAGTAGGTAATGGAGAATTCTAGGAGCGACTCTATCAACTGCCGCCATTTGTCTAGTATATATTTTCAAAACAACTAAAACAAATATATTTTGGCACTTTTGAACTTTCTTAAATAGAGCAATTTCGTTTCGGTTAATTTGTCGTTTTGTATTTCCTATTACTATGGTAGTATGTTACTTTCTTCATCTTAAAAATGAAGACCGTTACTAAAAAGCGTGTTTTGCTATATTTGTAGATTAACACTTTCGACTGAGTTTTTACTTTTCCTAAGTAATTACGTGTGACCACCCTGAAATAAAAATGGCGGAAAGAAGAAGAAAATAATATTTTATAATTAAGAGTTTGGATCAGTTTCGGTCAAGAATTTAACGCAAAAAGATCACAATTTTCGGGCGATTGTAGCGTTTAATACTAGGTACGTGCAAAAATGGCGCCTTCTTGTACGGACTATGCTTATTAAAAAGCGCTTATCATTAATTATTTAATTAGTTTCCGTGTAAACTTTGATTGTGTTTGAAAGATAAAAGCCTAAACTTAATCTCTAAACGAAAAAAACTACATATTTACGTGTGAAAAATAAATTATAATCAAATATGTAATTACGACGGTCAAAACCCCCAAAAATTCAATGAATGTTGAACTTTGAAAAAATTAATTGTAAAAATCCCTTAAAAGATAAATATATGTTTTTGGAAACTATTTCAAAGATAATTATTAAATTAAAGTCATAAGACACTGAATTAAAAAAAAAATCCCACGTTTGACTAAAAATTAGCAAAATTATCCTTTCAAATGTGATAAATGAGTAAAATCTGCCATAACTTCATCGGAAAAGGACGTTGTTTACAAATTGACTATTGCTATGCAAAATATATGGAAGACAAAAAATGTCATAATTTATCATTTTTAACTTTATATATAAAAATGTAATAATAGTTTATAGAAGTTGAAAAATTATTATCCATTAATTTCTTTATTCTTTTTAAGGTTATAAACAAATTTAAGTACCCTTATTTTGTTATAATAAAAAAGGAAACATGTTTAATTATTTGTGAGTGTACGCAATTATTTTTAACTGAAAAGGTTCAGTTTTTAATTTAGTAATACTCTGAAATTATTGATGACGTCTGTTTACCAATGTTTTTTCTTAGAATTTGAAATAAAACTATTTTTAGATGTTAAAAATATTTTTACGTTACGAACTGCGTCTATTTTATCAATTTTGTTTACATGATTTTAAACTTTAGTTACTCGATTTATTCTTAACGTGTCGTAACGATAAATTACATTAATTCTTTTAAAAATAAAGTGTTTTTATTTTTTATTTTAAGTGTGAAAAAGTAAATTAAAGTCAATGACTACACTGACAATTTATTCATTGAAAACAAGTTAAAACAGTTATTTATTGATAAATAGAATTCAATTTTGAAAGAAAATATCATGTTTGAATTCTCTTTATTTATTAATAAATAATTGTTTTTAACTTAAAATTTATTAATGAAAAAAAGACAAAACAAATACAAATCTTTCCAAATAATTGACGATGAATTGTGAAATGAACAACATTGTTGAATCTCTAAAAAAAAAAAATTGCGCTGTAAAAGTGAGTGATTGTTGGAAGGCTAATCCAACCTGGTTATTACAAAACGGGGGCTACCATACTAATGAAAGTGCATCGTTAGTAGAAATTATTCAATTTTTTAAATTCTTTTTTTCGTTAAGTTCCTGGATCTCAAATATTTCGATTTTTGGTTTATTTTCAAGATTACAAAAATAATTTCTTGCGCTGATGATGCCACGTTCATCTATGAAAGAGAAATATAATTATGTCGCATTTTTTATTTTTCCAAAAACTCTATTAAATTAAAATCACATGAAATATTTTTTGCAATTATATTATTTTTTTGGTGAAAATATTGATTAAACAATGCTTTATTCAATAATAATATCGCTAATTCAAAAAATTAATTTTTCTTCGAGTTATAGTGATTTTATTAACACGGTATTTACTGGCCTTTTTCGTAATATATACGAAATATTTTGAAAAAAAAATTTAATTGTTAACATCTACGATCCTTTATATACATAAGCAACAGTTAAAAAATCATGCATTTTTTTATTAATATATAAAAATATAACTTTAGTAAAGGTGTATTTTCTTTTTAAAAAATAATACATTTACACTAAAACTTTAAAAAAAATAATGGTTTCATTATATTCCGTGATTGTTGATTAATATTAATATTAATAAATATTGAAAATTTGAGTAAAATTGGTTGATTTCCTGAATTTTAGTGTATTTCTAAGTAAAGGGGGGAGGGTCAAAATGTTTTTTCATTTTGGGAATCGGCCATTGATTTTGCACGTACCTATATAATACTAACCCCTAGAGCCTCCCATTTATGTTTAGAATTAGGTGAGCAGACCCATATAAATGTTTTGAAAAGTAATTCATAGTAGAAAAAAATGTTTTGAAAAATAATTAATTGGAATATTTTGAAAATAGATTACTGTCAGTAAATAATTTATTGGAATATGTTTTAATGATTTATTTGGGATAAAAATGTTTTAAAAAATAATTGGGTCGGGTTAAATGCAACTTTATCACTACGAATTTGATCGGAAATGTTTTTATGATTTAGTTGCAACAAATTTGTTCACATCCAAGAGTCTTGCACCTGTAACCGAATGTTATGGTAGATTTTATTTGTTTACAATAAATTACAATTATGACAGTGAATAGGAATAAAAAAAATAATATCAGCTATAAAAGAATTTAAAATATCTGTTAAAACTGAGTGTTATTGTTATATTATGAGGGGTTTCGTGTGCCTGGAAGTGTGTACGTCCACTAATTTTTATTGTGAGAAGGAGTGAACTTAGTTCGCGTTCGGTGCAGGTCGAAGGGACATCCATTTTGGGACAGATAGATTTGTCATCAGAGTGGGTAATCCCGAAAAGTCATAACGACTGGTTAGACTTGGCCAACTTCAAAGGTGAAGTTCAATAAAGGTCAACCCAGTCTTGGTGATTATCTGTATGACAGGACAAAAGACTATGATGTCACTCCTCCTTTTCGTGAGAAATTTAGGTTTGAAAATGAGTTACTAGTTTGGCAGCGAACTAGACTGTGGACCTTCTCTGGGAGTCCTGAATTGGGCTAGAAGCGGCCTGGACGGTTGAGAATGTAATCGCTCGTCGTAATACTGGATCTCTGGGAGATTCAGTAGTAATTATCGTCGCATCCCTCAGCGAGAGGAATGAATAAGGATCGAAAGAATGAATGGAAACAAAACCCTTTTCGCAACGCACGAATAAAAGATTGAATCGCTCTGAGGAAAATCGTCTCCACGTTTCTCTTCTGCCTATCGATTAAATTTATCTACAGATCGAATATCATCAACACCGATCACAGCCAAGGAGACACCACGAACTGACGGTATCAACGGCGATCACGACCAGGCGAAATGTAAGGTAACTTTTTTGAGCATAACATTATCTGTAAAACGAATAGAACTAAAAATCGAAAGATATGCCTAGCGAACTATGTTGAATGAACTATGTTTAAAATCCGTAATTTAAAAAACGAACAATGTTTAAAAATCCGTAATTTAAAATGTTTAAAGAACAGTTGTTTTAACGAAAATTAATGTGTAATAGGTTGACAGTTTAAAGGCTTAAAATCGCCATAAGAAAATGTCGCTTGAAAGTGTCTTACGAACAAATGCCTTTTTGGGACCGTAACCAATTGTTTGATTGGTTTAAGAGAACTGCCGCGGTCCAGGCAGGAGTAGTGACTATGTAACAAATGCCCTTTGGTGCCGCGCCCCTTTGAAGGGCTATGTAACATTATGAAACGAAGTGTTATAAAAAGAATATATATCGTGTACAAAATAGAGTTAATATCGACAAAAGGGAGCAATTAAACACGGAGAATAAGCGAAAGGAAATTGTTCCATTCAAGAAAGTTAAATAGCACTAAAATATTTATCTTCTTTTAGCAATATAATCAGTTTTATGTGTTGTATTCTTTTGCAGATACATATATTATTATTATTTTATTTTGTTATTATTAGTAGTATTCTACGATTATTGTAATTAATAATAATCACCATTATAATTAAAGAATGACATAGCAGATTGATTGGTCAGTTCCCGCTGGAAACCAGAAAACACATAGGGAAATTAGAAACGATCAAGACGAAATACGTTTACAAGAAAATAATGAGGCATATATATATATATATATATATATATATATATATATATATATATATATATATATATATATATATATATATATATATATATGGGTAGATAAAAGGATGACACAATCCGACGGGATGAAATTAAAAATGGAACAGTGGAAGACCCATAAGCTCAAAGTTTCGCCCGATGTGATGTGGGCTTTTTCAAGAGCGGATGAAAAGTGTGCTAAAAATGATAAAAGAGGCTTTTATTCTTTTTAAGAACACTTTTTATCTGCTCTTGAAAGAGTCCACATCACATCGGACGAGACGTTGAGCTTATGGGTCTTCCACTGTTCCATTTTTAATTTCATCCCGTCGGATGGTTTTATCCTTTTATCTATATATATATATATATATATATATATATATATATATATATATATATATATATATATATATATATATATATATATATATATATAAAGAGAGGGAAAGAGAAAGAGAGAGAGAGAGGTGGAAGGATAAACACAATTAAACTTTTGCAACATGTATTGCGTGTTGTTATTAATTAAATCTAAAGAAATGGTTACTAAGTATAGCTATTGGAATTAAAAAAGAAATCTGAAGTGGGAATTAAACAAACGATTTTTACTAATTTATTTTTTCATATTTATTTATTTTGCGCAGTGGTTTTTATCTCTATGTCATATCTTAATAACATGACATTTTAAAAAGATTATTGTTTTGGATTTTTTTATTGTCCGGTTTGGGAAAGATAAGAAGGACATCAGCAGGCAATATGAGCCTTAAGTGGGATTTCGGATGATGACACCGGACTGAGTGGGTGGAGTAAGTGAGGAAATATCACGATGGAGACGGGATGGCGAACGCAGAGAAGTTGACAAACGATAAAATCGTTTTTGTTTAGCATTTCTATAAAATGCCAGTACTAGACCAATCCCTGATAGATAAAATTAATGAACAATAATACGTTACCAAACAAATAAACAATTAAACGAACGAAGAAAACAATTTTGAACAGATGATATTCATTTAAACCTAAAAAAAAAAACTACTTACAACTGTAATGTGAAAGTAAAAATAATAAACTTTGAATTAGTCGTCATTTTCAAGACTAACGCATCCTACCCGGGGTTGCATTGTTGACTGTGCATCTTTTTATAAAATCTAACAAATCTATACTATACTAGCAGCAGGACGCGCCGTTGACAGGGGTTGAATCAAAAACACCTATGTGCGTTTGTGTCCATAACACACCATTATCGTTTTTATTGTTATGCCTTACATTTGGGATGACTCAATTTTGGGAGTAGACCACATGTACTTTGTTTGATTTGGTAAGAGGGGTAAAAGTCAAGTTACATTAATTGAAATAAATTTCGATATTTGTGTTTTAATTCCCCCAAGGCACATTTTATGTTCATCAAAATTATTGAGGATCACTCTGTTCTTCAATCGTTACAAGTCCAATATTTATTGTCAAAATGTACTACAGACTTTCTAGCTGAAATAATCAAATCTACTTCAGCTTTTATAGTCATGAGGAAAGCCCTATTTCGTAGTTTCTGTTAAATGAACTGGTAATAAGAGTAAATGTCGAATGCTAAGAATTATATATTGTTTAAACATCAAACTCTTAAACCAATCAGAGACATGATTTGAGAAAACCCAAAAAGGATGTTTAATTTCATCTCTAATATTGGCGATAATCTTATCGAATATACTTTTAATCACTAAACCTATGTTAAACTTCGAACGGCAAATTAATCTAATGAAAAGAAGTAATGCGTAATATCACTTAATGGGTCTTTAATGTAAACCTAGGGGTGCCGTGAACGATTATTTGTATATATTCATCTAACTTTAATTTAATTCCTAGCTTCTAAATTAATATTGTGGATGCTATCAATATGGCTAGTCTTATAATTCTTGTGCAATTATTTATATGAAATAATTATGCTCATATCTAGTGCTATACAAGTTTGCGTTTTATTCCGGAAAAATATCAGATGGAATAAAATGAATTATATTTTTCTTCACAATAATATTAATAAAATACGAAAATGATAATGATAATAGTAATAATAACCTAAGATAATGCTGCTGCTGCTGCTGCTGTTGCTGCTGCTGCTGCTGCTAATAATAATAATAATAATAATAATAATAAAAATAAAAAAAAATAAAAAAAAATAACATACGGATGAAAATTAAAATAATAATAATGATAATAATTATAATAATATGTCACTCAGACTCCAGGAAATACTACTGGTTGTTGTCGGTGAGCAATCACTGACGAATTTGTGTGAAAACTCCTAGTCAGTATGTTTACTGACTATGAGTTTTCACACAAATCATCGTCAGTGATAGCTAATAATATTAATAATAATAATAATAATAATAATAATAATAATAATAATAATAATAATAATAATAATAATAATAATAATAATAATAATAATAAATAAATAAATAAAAGAAGAACAGACATGACTGTGTTGGGAAAGTAATGCACTGGGGACTGTGCAAATAATTGAATTTCGAATATGCAGACAAATGGTACAAACATAAACCAGAAACAGTAATGGAAAACGAAAAACACAAAATACCCTGGGATATGGATATACAAACAGATAAACTCATACAAGCAAGGAGACATGATGTTATTATAATAGACAAGAAGGAAAAATCTTGTGAAATCGTAGACTTAGCCGATCCAGCAGTCAACAGAGTGAAGATCAAAGACACGGAAAAACGAAGCTAATACACAGAACTAGCCAAAGAACGGAAAGGAATATGGAGCATGAAGAAAGTTAGTATAATACCAATAACCGTAAGAGCACTCCCAAACAACCTGGAGAAAAGCCTGGGAGAAATTGGAATCAAAGGCACCATCGAAACCATACAAATAGCGGTAATAATCAAAACAGCTGCATTATTCTACCCTTTTTATTATGTCTCCTTCTTTTCACTTTATATGTTTTTTAAAATTTATTTTATTCTATTATATTTTATTTTATTTTATTTTTTATATCATATTTTATATATTATCTTTTATATTAATATAGTTCTTATTATTTTTTTATTTTTATTTTTATTTTAACATTTCGATTCTTAACGCTCCCAACAACGTGACTTTCCAAATTTTGAAATTTTAAATTTCTTTTCTTTCTTCTTCTTTTTTCTCCATTTCATTCTTTCCAAATATGATCTAGGTTTAAGATCGCATTCTAACTCTGCCTGATGAGATTTCAGTTTATAATAGCTGTTGATCGATAACATCGACATGCCAGTGTCGTAGATTTTGTACATGTCTGTGTAAATAAAAATAATCATATATATATATATATATATATATATATATATATATATATATATATATATATATATATATATATATTATAGGTGTTAACAGATGCTTGATTAATTGCCTTCAAAATCTTGTTTGTCGCAAAATCCTATTGCAATTCTAGACTTCTCTATTTCTGAAACGGTTTATCCACGCTAACCGCTCCACAACCTTACGAACGTAACCGATTCTTCTTTAGGATATCGGCAAATCTTTCGAACTAATGTGTGTAGTTCAATCAGATTTCAAACTCCATATATAATTGATATCTCTCGTCACATATCTACTTTCCCTTTCAGAGTTTCGATTATACATATGCCTTGAGATAAACCACAACTTTATCGCAATAAAATTACTGAATATATGCAATTAATAAACCTTAAAGGATCATAATATTGTATACTAGATTCCATAAAGAGGCAACGGTGCTTCTATGTGTTTTAGATAAAATTTAAAAAAAACTTTCCCCGACTTCGAGGCAACGGTGTCCATTTGGCTGATCACGCACCTATCAATAACATAGAAGCCTAGTAAAACGACGTTTCTTCAGTGTCGTCCCCCCCCCTGTGGAGTTGCTTCTGACGCTCGTTTTATCACTATATGAGGATGCTTCTGATGATGCCTCTTCTTCTTCTTCTTCTTCTTCTTCTGATGATGATGATGATTCTTCTTCTTCTGATGATGATGATGATGATGATTCTTCTTCTTCTTCTTCTTCTTCTTCTTCTTCTTCTTCTGATGATGATGATGATGATTCTTTTGCTGATGCTTCTTCTGATGATGATGCTTCTGGTGGTGATGATGATGATGATTCTTCTTCTTCTTCTTCTTCTTCTTCTTCTTCTTATGATGATGATGATGATGATGATGATGATGATGATGATGATGATGATGATGATGATGATGATGATTCTTTTGCTGGTTTTCTTGTTATGCTATTTGAACTTCTGCAAAAGCTCACGAAGATCGTGCCTCAGGATTGTCTTGTGTGCATGATGTCTTCTTCGTTGTTGACAGCTATTCGTTAACGTGTGCGATGGCAGATTCTTACCCTCGACACTGAGAACAGCAAGGCTCAGCGGCTGCATTCGAAGTCGGGGAAAGTTTTTTTCTTTATCTAAAACACATAGAAGCAACGTTGTCACTTTCACTCCATTGGTCGTCAGTTATGCGACTGACACGTCTTTGGTTGCTAAATGCAGACACAGAGACGACCAGAGGACGACGGATGCTGACGCAGAAACCATCCTGAAGTTTCACCAGAACCCTGTTACTTGGATAGCTCGGGCGTTTTCACAACGTTATCACAACCCCTACTACGATTAGGAAAGGTTGGACTTTACCAGGGGGCGACTGCTTTTGCTGCTGCTGCTGCTGCTGCTGATGTGTCTCTTGTTAAAAATGGTTTTACTTCGAGTGGGATTAAAAAATGCTCCTAAATCTAAAGATTCAGCTCATCTCTAATATTTCCTTCGTTAGATTTGCCCAACTCCACTCTAGGTTAGGGTTAATTCATATTTTTTTAATTTTAATTCTATCAAACTCTACCTTAAAGTTAGGATTAATTTATATTTTTAATTTTAATTCTATCAAACTCCACCTTAAAGTTAGGATTAATTTATATTTTTTAATTTTAATTCTATCAAACTCCACCTTAAAGTTAGGATTAATTTATATTTTTTAATTTTAATTCTATCAAACTCCACCTTAAAGTTAGGATTAATTTATATTTTTTAATTTTAATTCTATCAAACTCCACCCTAAAGTTAGGATTAATTTATATTTTTAATTTTAATTCTATCAAACTCCACCTTAAAGTTAGGATTAATTTATATTTTTTAATTTTAATTCTATCAAACTCCACCTTAAAGTTAGGATTAATTTATATTTTTAAATTTAATTATATCTTCCTGCACCTTAAAGTTAGGATTAATTTATATTTTAAATTTTAATTATATTTACCTCCACTTTCAAGTTAGGATTAATTTATATTTACGTGAAACAGGTAATCATTACCCTAAGAAATACGATTCGCGTAGGTCGGAACATTCTCTTTAAATTAAACAAAAACTGTTCACAATTATCTTAAACTATGCATATTATTTTTATTACCGAAGTAAAAAAAATAACTGTTTCCAGTATTTAAGCGTACTGCACTTGTTTTTAAATTTCAGTATAATTACCTACCGTTGTTACCCTTGACATATAACGAGAGATGTTTAAGCTAAGATAGTCATTCATTTTTTATTCACAACATTCTTCTCGTTTGAGACATCATGCCACACATGTTTTCACTTCTTGTACAACTCTGGATTTTCTTTATAGACTACTACGCCTTTTTTTCTACACGGAATGTAAACCTGGCAAATTAGGAAATGAAACAGGCGAAACAGACATCGTCAGAGTTGTTAAAAATGGTGATAAAATCCATAGATTTTATTTACTGTGTTTTATCTGTTATATGAAGGAAAGTTGTCATTCTATATATGTGTGTCCGGCTAAAAGTATTAAACTGTACATACATTAAAACTATTACGCTCTGAAATCCATAGACTATGAACTTCCTACGCTATGAATAAAATTCAATATAAACTTCCTACACTATTCACTAAGCTTGTTAATTAAAATAGAAAATTATAAAGTTAATTGATATATTTTTATAAATTGATATATTTAAAAATATTTCTGTTGACTAATAAACATACACCATTTCTAAAGTCGCAGAAAGAAATACAGCATCACTTCTAACATTCTTGGAAGAATGGGGGTGCTTTAATAATTACGATAAAGAGATAGTTCGTACTCTACAAAGAAAAATGTTTAGTAAGGATATGGTACCGAACAAAATATACAAATTTGACAAAACATAAAAGACAATGAAATCATTGAACAGGAATAATTTTGAAAATTAATGAGAATATTCAATAATTTTAGTGCAGTGATATATACATCCAGTATCTATTACACATTTTTCAATAGTATTCAATGTCTATTGCGTTGATCAATAGTCATTTTTATAATAAATCCGTTTGATTTACTTATAATTCATTTAATTATCTTCATAAAATATCGCTATAATTTGCCAAACCTGTACTTATCTTCTATATCTTTTCATGAATAAAATGTGTTCAATGTCACTTAATTTAATCTACGCTGTGGCCAATCCTACGCTATGAACACAGTAAATGTTCAAAACGTAGGAGTTTTACTGTAATACTCTTACAAACATTACATCATTAGATACAGTGTAATCCCAGCGTGATTATAGTGACACGTGATCTAATATTCATTCCTTAGTGGTAACCAAGGTAGGTCAAAAGATCATTGCCTTTATACTTACTTACAAGTTACTAGAAAAATTGAAATATAGCGAGAGAGGGGAAAAGAGGAGAACAGAGACGTGTTGAAGAGAGAGAAAGAGAAGGATGGAAAAAAGAAGGCTAAAGAGAGAGAGAGAGAGAGGGGTAGAACGAGTACCACTTTGAGAGAGACATGGAACGAAGATACATCGAAGGAAATGTTAGGGAGAAAGATGGCTATCAGAGGGGAAGGTTAAGAAAAATAGGCTACTTGGAGTGAAGGATACAGAAAGAGAGCAGTTGGAACAAAATGTAGATATAGAGAGAGGGGGTTTGAAAAGATATTACACACGCATGTTAACCTTTTTAATTTATTAGCCATCTCTCCGGGCAACGCGGGGTAACCCTGTTACTTCTTTTCAAGTGGTCTTCCAAACTAGCTATTTTTTCTGATACTTTGTTTACTGTAAATGACTTATTAACTAAATTGTGACTCATATTAATAGAATTCATGTAACACAAGAGTTGTCATTTTGAACTTTCTCCGTCAACGACAATTATTTTCATCTCATATTTGCCTTTTTTTCGTCGGGTCACAAGTTTTTTAAACGTAATAAATACATTGCCGAATTTGTCTCATTTCGAAATATCAGAAATCTTAACTTCTTTTAGAAATGAACAATATTGCATTCACAGTAAATAATAAATTCCCAAAAAATAAAGTGGATACCATGACCGGAAATCGAAAGTGAAACTTTAACCGTTTCAGTCTGACGCTCTACCAACTGAGACATGTGTACTTTCTTATGAATAGAGCTTTACACATTACAAAGTAATTATAGTGTGGGCGTGACGTCTTAGATTTATGATTCACATCATAGATTCAAACATGTATTGAAACATAGGCAATAATAAAAATAAATAAATGAATGGTTAAACACTATCAATAGCATTCAAAATTATTTTAATAGGTCAAAGCAATTTATTTTGCTTTAACTGTGAATTGGCGTTAAAAATAATTTACTATTTAATATATATTACAATTCTAGTTTTTTAAATAAACATTTTAGATATAATAATAAGCAATTTCTCCTCAGATATAGTTATGTGCAAATTACTTTTGGTGTGAGTGATAGATAATAAAAATGTACAGCCTTATAAATCTTGAATTAGCATCTATCATTAACCGTAACACAATTAAACAACTTAACTGCTTATACAAATGTCTAATATAGCTTAATACTAAACAGACAGAACTTTTATCTAGATCCAGACTGTCTGTTAAAAAAATTCAGCAAAACATTGTACATTACATCGTTAATACTAATTGAAAAACGAAAAAGCACTAATTCCTCTTTAAAACGCAACACATATTTTGCATTATAACGTCTATTGTTCGTTCGAAAATAAAAAAACACAAATATTTTTTACGTCATAGTTGCGCAACATACTTTGAATACTAACGACTACGTTGCCTTCGAAAAAAAAAAGAACACAAATATTTGTTACGTCATAGTTGCGCCACATATTTGAATACTAACAGCAACGTTTCCTTCGAAACAAAAGAACACAAATATTTTTTACGTCATAGTTGCGCCACATACTTTGAATACTAACGACTACGTTTCGTTCGAAACAAAAGAACACACATATTTTTACGTCATAGTTGCGCCACATACTTTGAATACTAACGACTACGTTTCGTTCGAAACAAAAGAACACAAATATTTTTACATCATAGTTGCGAAACATACTTTGAATACTAACGACTACGTTTCGTTCGAAACAAAAGAACACAAATATTTTTTACGTCATAGTTGCGCCACATACTTTGAATACTCACAGCAACGTTTCCTTCGAAACAAAAGAACACAAATATTTTTACGTCATAATTGCGCCACATACTTTGAATACTAACGACTACGTTTCCTTCGAAACAAAAGAACACAAATATTTTTACGTCGTAGTTGCGCCACATACTTTGACTACTAACGACTACGTTTCCTTCGAAACAAAAGAACACAAATATTTGTTTACGTCATAGTTGCGCCACATACTTTGAATACTAACGACTACGTTTCCTTCGGAACAAAAGAACACAAATATTTGTTACGTCATAGTTACGCCACATAGTTTTAATACTAACAACTACGTTTCCTTCGAAACAAAAGAACACAAATATTTTTCTACGTCATAGTTGCGCCACATACTTTGAATACTAACGACTACGTTTCCTTCGAAACAAAAGAACACAAATATTTTTACGTCGTAGTTGCGCCACATACTTTGACTACTAACGACTACGTTTCCTTCGAAACAAAAGAACATAAATATTTGTTTACGTCATAGTTGCGCCACATACTTTGAATACTAACGACTACGTTTCCTTCGGAACAAAAGAACACAAATATTTTTCTACGTCATAGTTGCGCCACATACTTTGAATACTAACGACTACGTTTCCTTCGAAACAAAAGAACACAAATATTTTTACGTCATAGTTTCGCCACATACTTTGAATACTAACGACTACGTTTCCTTCGAAACAAAAGAACACAAATATTTTTACGTCATAGTTGCGCCACATACTTTGAATACTAACGACTACGTTTCCTTCGAAACAAAAGAACACAAATATGTTTTACGTCATAGTTGCGCCACATACTTTGAATACTAACGACTACGTTTCCTTCGAAACAAAAGAACACAAATATTTTTTACGTCATAGTTGCGCCACATACTTTAAATACTAACGACTACGTTTCCTTCGAAAAATAAGAACACAAATATTTTTTTACGTCATCGTTGCGCCACATACTTTGAATACTAACGACTACGTTTCCTTCGAAACATAAGAACACAAATATTTTTTACGTCATAGTTGCGCCACATACTTTGAATACTAACGACTACGTTTCCTTTGAAACATAAGAACACAAATATTTTTTACGTCATAGTTGCGCCACATACTTTGAATACTAACGACTACGTTTCCTTCGAAACATAAGAACACAAATATTTTTTACGTCATAGTTGCGCCACATACTTTGAATACTAACGACTACGTTTCCTTCGAAACATAAGAACACAAATATTTTGTACGTCATAGTTGCGCCACATACTTTGAATACTAACGACTACGTTTCCTTTGAAACAAAAGAACACAAATATTTTTTACGTCATAGTTGCGCCATATTCTTTGAATACTAACAACTACGTTTTGTTCGAAATAAAAGACCTCGCATATTTTTTTACGGTATAGTTGCGCCACATACTTTGAATACTAACGACTACGTTTCCTTGGAAACAAAAGAGCACAAATATTTTTTACGTCATAGTTGCGCCAGATACTTTGAATACTAACGACTACGTTTCAGTCGAAACAAAAGAACACAAATATTTGTTACGTCATAGTTTCGCCACATACTTTGAATACTAACGAATACGTTTCAGTCGAAACAAAAGGACACAAATATTTTTCTACGTCATAGTTGCGCCACATACTTTGAATACTAACGACTACGTTTCCTTCGAAACAAAAGAACACAAATATTTTTACGTCATAGTTTCGCCACATACTTTGAATACTAACGACTACGTTTCCTTCGAAACAAAAGAACACAAATATTTTTACGTCATAGTTGCGCCACATACTTTGAATACTAACGACTACGTTTCCTTCGAAACAAAAAAACACAAATATTTTTTACGTCATAGTTGCGCCACATACTTTGAATACTAACGACTACGTTTCCTTCGAAACAAAAGAACACAAATATTTTTTACGTCATAGTTGCGCCACATACTTTAAATACTAACGACTACGTTTCCTTCGAAAAATAAGAACACAAATATTTTTTTACGTCATAGTTGCGCCACATACTTTGAATACTAACGACTACGTTTCCTTCGAAACATAAGAACACAAATATTGTTTACGTCATAGTTGCGCCACATACTTTGAATACTAACGACTACGTTTCCTTTGAAACATAAGAACACAAATATTTTTTACGTCATAGTTGCGCCACATACTTTGAATACTAACGACTACGTTTCCTTCGAAACATAAGAACACAAATATTTTTTACGTCATAGTTGCGCCACATACTTTGAATACTTACGACTACGTTTCCTTCGAAACATAAGAACACAAATATTTTGTACGTCATAGTTGCGCCACATACTTTGAATACTAACGACTACGTTTCCTTTGAAACAAAAGAACACAAATATTTTTTACGTCATAGTTGCGCAATATTCTTTGAATACTAACAACTACGTTTTGTTCGAAATAAAAGACCTCGCATATTTTTTTACGGTATAGTTGCGCCACATACTTTGAATACTAACGACTACGTTTCCTTGGAAACAAAAGAGCACAAATATTTTTTACGTCATAGTTGCGCCAGATACTTTGAATACTAACGACTACGTTTCAGTCGAAACAAAAGAACACAAATATTTGTTACGTCATAGTTTCGCCACATACTTTGAATACTAACGAATACGTTTCAGTCGAAACAAAAGAACACAAATATGTTTTTACATCATAGTTGCGCCACATACTTTGAATACTAACGACTACGTTTCAGTCGAAACAAAAGAACACAAATATTTGTTACGTCATAGTTTCGCCACATACTTTGAATACTAACAACTACGTTTCAGTCGAAACAAAAAAACACAAATATTTGTTACGTCATAGTTGCGCCATATTCTTTGAATACTAACGACTACGTTTCAGTCGAAACAAAAGAACACAAATATTTTTTACGTCATAGTTGCGCCACATACTTTGAATACTAACGACTACGTTTCAGTCGAAACAAAAGAACACAAATATTTTTTTACATCATAGTTGCGCCACATACTTTGAATACTAACGACTACGTTTCAGTCGAAACAAAAGAACACAAATATTTGTTACGTCATAGTTTCGCCACATACTTTAAATACTAACGACTACGTTTCAGTCGAAACAAAAGAACACAAATATTTATTACGTCATAGTTGCGCCACATACTTTGAATACTAACGACTACGTTTCCTTCGAAACAAAAGAACACAAATATTTTTACGTCATAGTTGCGCCACATACTTTGAATACTAACGACTACGTTTCAGTCGAAACAAAAGAACACAAATATTTTTTTATATCATAGTTGCGCCACATACTTTGAATACTAACGACTACGTTTTCTTTCGAAACATAAGAACACAAATATTTTTACGTCATAGTTGCGCCACATACTTTGAATACTAACGACTACGTTTCCTTTGAAACAAAAGAACACAAATATTTTTTACGTCATAGTTGCGCCATATTCTTTGAATACTAACAACTACGTTTTGTTCGAAATAAAAGACCTCGCATATTTTTTTACGTCATAGTTGCGCCACATACTTTGAATACTAACGACTACGTTTCCTTGGAAACAAAAGAGCACAAATATTTTTTACGTCATAGTTGCGCCAGATACTTTGAATACTAACGACTACGTTTCAGTCGAAACAAAAGAACACAAATATTTGTTACGTCATAGTTTCGCCACATACTTTGAATACTAACGAATACGTTTCAGTCGAAACAAAAGGACACAAATATTTTTCTACGTCATAGTTGCGCCACATACTTTGAATACTAACGACTACGTTTCCTTCGAAACAAAAGAACACAAATATTTTTACGTCATAGTTGCGCCACATACTTTGAATACTAACGACTACGTTTCCTTCGAAACAAAAAAACACAAATATTTTTTACGTCATAGTTGCGCCACATACTTTGAATACTAACGACTACGTTTCCTTCGAAACAAAAGAACAAAAATATTTTTTACGTCATAGTTGCGCCACATACTTTAAATACTAACGACTACGTTTCCTTCGAAAAATAAGAACACAAATATTTTTTTACGTCATAGTTGCGCCACATACTTTGAATACTAACGACTACGTTTCCTTCGAAACATAAGAACACAAATATTTTTTACGTCATAGTGTCGCCACATACTTTGAATACTAACGACTACGTTTCCTTTGAAACATAAGAACACAAATATTTTTTACGTCATAGTTGCGCCACATACTTTGAATACTAACGACTACGTTTCCTTCGAAACATAAGAACACAAATATTTTTTACGTCATAGTTGCGCCACATACTTTGAATACTTACGACTACGTTTCCTTCGAAACATAAGAACACAAATATTTTGTACGTCATAGTTGCGCCACATACTTTGAATACTAACGACTACGTTTCCTTTGAAACAAAAGAACACAAATATTTTTTACGTCATAGTTGCGCAATATTCTTTAAATACTAACAACTACGTTTTGTTCGAAATAAAAGACCTCGCATATTTTTTTACGGTATAGTTGCGCCACATACTTTGAATACTAACGACTACGTTTCCTTGGAAACAAAAGAGCACAAATATTTTTTACGTCATAGTTGCGCCAGATACTTTGAATACTAACGACTACGTTTCAGTCGAAACAAAAGAACACAAATATTTGTTACGTCATAGTTTCGCCACATACTTTGAATACTAACGAATACGTTTCAGTCGAAACAAAAGAACACAAATATGTTTTTACATCATAGTTGCGCCACATACTTTGAATACTAACGACTACGTTTCAGTCGAAACAAAAGAACACAAATATTTGTTACGTCATAGTTTCGCCACATACTTTGAATACTAACAACTACGTTTCAGTCGAAACAAAAAAACACAAATATTTGTTACGTCATAGTTGCGCCATATTCTTTGAATACTAACGACTACGTTTCAGTCGAAACAAAAGAACACAAATATTTTTTACGTCATAGTTGCGCCACATACTTTGAATACTAACGACTACGTTTCAGTCGAAACAAAAGAACACAAATATTTTTTTACATCATAGTTGCGCCACATACTTTGAATACTAACGACTACGTTTCAGTCGAAACAAAAGAACACAAATATTTGTTACGTCATAGTTTCGCCACATACTTTAAATACTAACGACTACGTTTCAGTCGAAACAAAAGAACACAAATATTTATTACGTCATAGTTGCGCCACATACTTTGAATACTAACGACTACGTTTCCTTCGAAACAAAAGAACACAAATATTTTTACGTCATAGTTGCGCCACATACTTTGAATACTAACGACTACGTTTCAGTCGAAACAAAAGAACACAAATATTTGTTACGTCATAGTTTCGCCACATACTTTGAATACTAACGAATACGTTTCAGTCGAAACAAAAAAACACAAATATTTTTTTACATCATAGTTGCGCCACATACTTTGAATACTAACGACTACGTTTCAGTCGAAACAAAAGAACACAAATATTTGTTACGTCATAGTTTCGCGACATACTTTGAATACTAATGACTACGTTTCAGTCGAAACAAAAGAACACAAATATTTTTTACGTCATAGTTGCGCCAGATACTTTGAATACTAACGACTACGTTTTCTTTAAACAAAAGAACACAAATATTTTTTTACATCATAGTTGCGCCAGATACTTTGAATACTAACGACTACGTTTTCTTTAAACAAAAGAACACAAATATTATTTTACATCATAGTTGCGCCAGATACTTTGAATACTAACGACTCCGTTTCCTTCGAAACAGAAAAACACAAATATTTTTTACGTCATAGTTGCGCCACATACTTTGAATACTAACGACTACGTTTCGTTCGAAACAGAAAAACACAAATATTTTTTACGTCATAGTTGCGCCACTACTTTGAATACTAACGACTACGTTTCGTTCGAAACAAAAGAACACAAATATTTTTTTACATCATAGTTGCGCCATATTCTTTGAATACTAACGACTACGTTTTCTTTAAACAAAAGAACACAAATATTATTTTACATCATAGTTGCGCCAGATACTTTGAATACTAACGACTACGTTTCGTTCGAAACAGAAAAACACAAATATTTTTTACGTCATAGTTTCGCCACATACTTCGAATACTAACGACTACGTTTCGTTCGAAACAGAAAAACACAAATATTTTTTACGTCATAGTTTCGCCACATACTTTGAATACTAACGACTACGTTTCGTTCGAAACAGAAAAACACAAATATTTTTTACGTCATAGTTTCGCCACATACTTTGAATACTAACGACTACGTTTCGTTCGAAACAAAAGAACACAAATATTTTTTTACATCATAGTTGCGCCACATACTTTGAATACTAACGACTACGTTTCCTTCGAAACATAAGAACACAAATATTTTTTACGTCATAGTTGCGCCACATACTTTGAATACTAACGACTACGTTTCGTTCGAAACAAAAGAACACAAATATTTTTTTATATCATAGTTGCGCCACATACTTTGAATACTAACGACTACGTTTTCTTTCGAAACATAAGAACACAAATATTTTTACGTCATAGTTGCGACACATACTTTGAATACTAACGACTACGTTTCCTTTGAAACAAAAGAACACAAATATTTTTTACGTCATAGTTGCGCCATATTCTTTGAATACTAACAACTACGTTTTGTTCGAAATAATAGACCTCGCATATTTTTTTACGTCATAGTTGCGCCACATACTTTGAATACTAACGACTACGTTTCCTTGGAAACAAAAGAGCACAAATATTTTTTACGTCATAGTTGCGCCAGATACTTTGAATACTAACGACTACGTTTCAGTCGAAACAAAAGAACACAAATATTTGTTACGTCATAGTTTCGCCACATACTTTGAATACTAACGAATACGTTTCAGTCGAAACAAAAGGACACAAATATTTTTCTACGTCATAGTTTCGCCACATACTTTGAATACTAACGACTACGTTTCCTTCGAAACAAAAGAACACAAATATTTTTACGTCATAGTTGCGCCACATACTTTGAATACTAACGACTACGTTTCCTTCGAAACAAAAAAACACAAATATTTTTTACGTCATAGTTGCGCCACATACTTTGAATACTAACGACTACGTTTCCTTCGAAACAAAAGAACAAAAATATTTTTTACGTCATAGTTGCGCCACATACTTTAAATACTAACGACTACGTTTCCTTCGAAAAATAAGAACACAAATATTTTTTTACGTCATAGTTGCGCCACATACTTTGAATACTAACGACTACGTTTCCTTCGAAACATAAGAACACAAATATTTTTTACGTCATAGTGTCGCCACATACTTTGAATACTAACGACTACGTTTCCTTTGAAACATAAGAACACAAATATTTTTTACGTCATAGTTGCGCCACATACTTTGAATACTAACGACTACGTTTCCTTCGAAACATAAGAACACAAATATTTTTTACGTCATAGTTGCGCCACATACTTTGAATACTTACGACTACGTTTCCTTCGAAACATAAGAACACAAATATTTTGTACGTCATAGTTGCGCCACATACTTTGAATACTAACGACTACGTTTCCTTTGAAACAAAAGAACACAAATATTTTTTACGTCATAGTTGCGCAATATTCTTTGAATACTAACAACTACGTTTTGTTCGAAATAAAAGACCTCGCATATTTTCTTACGGTATAGTTGCGCCACATACTTTGAATACTAACGACTACGTTTCCTTGGAAACAAAAGAGCACAAATATTTTTTACGTCATAGTTGCGCCAGATACTTTGAATACTAACGACTACGTTTCAGTCGAAACAAAAGAACACAAATATTTGTTACGTCATAGTTTCGCCACATACTTTGAATACTAACGAATACGTTTCAGTCGAAACAAAAGAACACAAATATGTTTTTACATCATAGTTGCGCCACATACTTTGAATACTAACGACTACGTTTCAGTCGAAACAAAAGAACACAAATATTTGTTACGTCATAGTTTCGCCACATACTTTGAATACTAACAACTACGTTTCAGTCGAAACAAAAAAACACAAATATTTGTTACGTCATAGTTGCGCCATATTTTTTGAATACTAACGACTACGTTTCAGTCGAAACAAAAGAACACAAATATTTTTTACGTCATAGTTGCGCCACATACTTTGAATACTAACGACTACGTTTCAGTCGAAACAAAAGAACACAAATATTTTTTTACATCATAGTTGCGCCACATACTTTGAATACTAACGACTACGTTTCAGTCGAAACAAAAGAACACAAATATTTGTTACGTCATAGTTTCGCCACATACTTTAAATACTAACGACTACGTTTCAGTTGAAACAAAAGAACACAAATATTTATTACGTCATAGTTGCGCCACATACTTTGAATACTAACGACTACGTTTCCTTCGAAACAAAAGAACACAAATATTTTTACGTCATAGTTGCGCCACATACTTTGAATACTAACGACTACGTTTCAGTCGAAACAAAAGAACACAAATATTTGTTACGTCATAGTTTCGCCACATACTTTGAATACTAACGAATACGTTTCAGTCGAAACAAAAAAACACAAATATTTTTTTACATCATAGTTGCGCCACATACTTTGAATACTAACGACTACGTTTCAGTCGAAACAAAAGAACACAAATATTTGTTACGTCATAGTTTCGCGACATACTTTGAATACTAATGACTACGTTTCAGTCGAAACAAAAGAACACAAATATTTTTTACGTCATAGTTGCGCCAGATACTTTGAATACTAACGACTACGTTTTCTTTAAACAAAAGAACACAAATATTTTTTTACATCATAGTTGCGCCAGATACTTTGAATACTAACGACTACGTTTTCTTTAAACAAAAGAACACAAATATTATTTTACATCATAGTTGCGCCAGATACTTTGAATACTAACGACTACGTTTCCTTCGAAACAGAAAAACACAAATATTTTTTACGTCATAGTTGCGCCACATACTTTGAATACTAACGACTACGTTTCGTTCGAAACAGAAAAACACAAATATTTTTTACGTCATAGTTGCGCCACTACTTTGAATACTAACGACTACGTTTCGTTCGAAACAAAAGAACACAAATATTTTTTTACATCATAGTTGCGCCATATTCTTTGAATACTAACGACTACGTTTTCTTTAAACAAAAGAACACAAATATTATTTTACATCATAGTTGCGCCAGATACTTTGAATACTAACGACTACGTTTCGTTCGAAACAGAAAAACACAAATATTTTTTACGTCATAGTTTCGCCACATACTTTGAATACTAACGACTACGTTTCGTTCGAAACAGAAAAACACAAATATTTTTTACGTCATAGTTTCGCCACATACTTTGAATACTAACGACTACGTTTCGTTCGAAACAGAAAAACACAAATATTTTTTACGTCATAGTTTCGCCACATACTTTGAATACTAACGACTACGTTTCGTTCGAAACAAAAGAACACAAATATTTTTTTACATCATAGTTGCGCCACATACTTTGAATACTAACGACTACGTTTCCTTCGAAACATAAGAACACAAATATTTTTTACGTCATAGTTGCGCCACATACTTTGAATACTAACGACTACGTTTCGTTCGAAACAAAAGAACACAAATATTTTTTTATATCATAGTTGCGCCACATACTTTGAATACTAACGACTACGTTTTCTTTCGAAACATAAGAACACAAATATTTTTACGTCATAGTTGCGCCACATACTTTGAATACTAACGACTACGTTTCCTTTGAAACAAAAGAACACAAATATTTTTTACGTCATAGTTGCGCCACATACTTTGAATACTAACGACTACGTTTCGTTCGAAACAAAAGAACACAAATATTTTTTTACATCATAGTTGCGCCACATACTTTGAATACTAACGACTACGTTTCAGTCGAAACATAAGAACACAAATATTTTTTACGTCATAGTTGCGCCACATACTTTGAATACTAACGACTACGTTTCCTTCGAAACATAAGAACACAAATATTTTTACGTCATAGTTGCGCCACATACTTTGAATACTAACGACTACGTTTCCTTTGAAACAAAAGAACACAAATATTTGTTACGTCATAGTTTCGCCATATTCTTTGAATACTAACAACTACGTTTTGTTCGAAATAAAAGAACTCGCATATTTTTTTACGGTATAGTTGCGCCACATACTTTGAATACTAACGACTACGTTTCGTTCGAAACAAAAGAGCACAAATATTTTTTACGTCATAGTTGCGCCAGATACTTTGAATACTAACGACTACGTTTCAGTCGAAACAAAAGAGCACAAATATTTTTTACGTCATAGTTGCGCCAGATACTTTGAATACTAACGACTACGTTTCAGTCGAAACAAAAGAGCACAAATATTTGTTACGTCATAGTTTCGCCACATACTTTGAATACTAACGACTACGTTTTCTTTCGAAACATAAGAACACAAATATTTTTACGTCATAGTGTCGCCACATACTTTGAATACTAACGACTACGTTTCCTTTGAAACAAAAGAACACAAATATTTTTTACGTCATAGTTGCGCCATATTCTTTGAATACTAACAACTACGTTTTGTTCGAAATAAAAGAACTCGCATATTTTTTTACGTCATAGTTGCGCCACATACTTTGAATACTAACGACTACATTTCATTCGAAACAAAAGAGCACAAATATTTTTTACGTCATAGTTGCGCCAGATACTTTGAATACTAACGACTACGTCTCAGTCGAAACAAAAGAGCACAAATATTTTTTACGTCATAGTTGCGCCAGATACTTTGAATACTAACGACTACATTTCAGTCGAAACAAAAGAGCACAAATATTTGTTACGTCATAGTTTCGCCACATACTTTGAATACTTACGACTACGTTTCCTTCGAAACAAAAGAACACAAATATTATTTTACATCATAGTTGCGCCACATACTTTGAATACTAACGACTACGTTTCCTTCGAAACAAAAGAACACAAATATTTTTTTACATCATAGTTGCGCGACATACTTTGAATACTAACGACTACGTTTCCTTCGAAACAAAAGAACACAAATATTTTTTTACATCATAGTTGCGCCACATACTTTGAATACTAACGACTACGTTTCCTTCGAAACAAAAGAACACAAATATTTTTTTACATCATAGTTGCGCGACATACTTTGAATACTAACGACTACGTTTCGTTCGAAACAAAAGAACACAAATATTTTTTTACATCATAGTTGCGCCACATACTTTGAATACTAACGACTACGTTTCCTTCGAAACAAAAGAACACAAATATTTTTTTACATCATAGTTGCGCCACATACTTTGAATACTAACGACTACGTTTCGTTCGAAACAAAAGAACACAAATATTTTTCACAACACTAACGCACCAGATATTTTTGATATTGACTTCCATTTTATGTCTTTAAATTAGTCATCTTGAGAAAGTCTTTAAATAATGACGAAAAGTTGATTGATATATAAAACAGTATTCTATATTTTTTCCATTTTTTATTCATATCTGTGTCTGCGTGTTCGTGTGTACGTCTGTAAGAGAAATGATGTAAGAAAATATAGATTATTTGATCATCTGTAACTATGGAAATCTAAGTGTCATAAATAAATGCTTTCAAGGATATTATTAGACGAGTGTGTTCAGAGGAGCGGGAGAATAATTATAGGTCATTTTGGGCATCCGTAATTCGAAGTCTTATTCTCATGAATAAATCCGTGTTGTGGATTGTATTGGACTGTGTTAGTGTATGAAATGTGTAAATGTAACGATTTCATTCATAATGACCTGCACATGACGAAAATGATATGACTGTTAATACAGTGGCATCATATGTTACATGTGCAGATGGTTATAAATCAAATTATCCCTTTGACACACATCTACACTAGATAAATCTTATGATATACAAAAAATAGTGCGCCATAAATTATGAATTTGATTATTTTTGTTCATTTACTGTTTGGGTGTGTGTTTTCTCTAAGTTGTTGCCAATTTTTAGCCATCACACAAAAAAAGATCAGCAACCGATATGAAACATGAAAAAGAGAAGATCGACGGGGAAACATAAAAAAGCATCAACTAGAGACACATAGAAGAATCTAAAAATGCAATTTCACACTTAATCTCTTATAGATCGACATGCATTATTTTATAAACCTGAATATTTGTTTTTCTTTTATTTGAAACATATGTTTTAATAATAAATGAAGCATGCTAAAATATACTTTATTCGTAGGATGGAGTTAGGGTTGAAAAACATTTTCTTTTAGGTGTTCTATTTAGTTGTAATTTATAATTAATTGAACAAGTCAAAGTTGCATCTGTTAGTTATATATGTGTGTTACATGTCTCCTCTCACTCTGTTTTTATTTAACCACTTTGTGATATTTTTCAATCTCAATGTGAGAATTTAGAGTAAGGGTTGCCCTTTTTTCATCGTAGTCGTCCACATAGGTGTGTCTGTGAACATTACCAACCCGTATGTAAATTAGATTGTAATATTTATACTTTAATATAAAAATAATAAATAATAATAATACTTCTATATAATAATAATAATAATAATAATAATAATAATAATAATAATAATAATAATAATAATAATAATTTTATCCTATTCCCTTATATCCCTCACTCAGGTTTCCAACTATCTCTTAGCGATTAATCTATAAATATCTCGTGGCTCTTAATAGGCTGCAAATCTTCGATGCCCCCCCCCCCCCGGTTTTGTTAAAAGCCCCTTCGACCGTTCCTTTATACCCGATATGAATCCGTTTGGGAAGGTCACTACTGAAACGGCCGCCTCAATAAACCGAACCTACACGAAAGATGTTACAGCCTCCCCTTCAAAGCTAAGTCTTTTTCATGTTTTGCCATTTTAAATGTATTTAGCATTTTACTAATCTAAAACAATGCTAGTATTTTTCACCCTGTAATCCAAGGCTTGTTCTTCTTTTTTGGTTTGTTTTAATTTCTTTTCTTTTAAGTGTTATTTCTATCCTTTTTAATATTTATTTTGATTCAATTTTATCCTATTCCCTTATATCCCTTACTCAGGTTTCCAACTATCTCTTAGCGATTAATCTATAAATATCTCGTGGCTCTTAATAGGCTGCAAATATTCGATGCCCCCCTCCCCGGTTTTGTTAAAAGCTTTCCTCGACAGCTCCTTAGTACCCGATGATAATAATAATAATAAAAATATTTGTTGCCTAAACTTCTGGATAAAAACCGGCCCCTAATTAACATAATTAAGTCTTAATTAACGAAGAATCAGCAGAAGCGGAAATCGAACCCCCCATCTCCTAGCACTACAATCAAGAATACATCGGTAATACACAAGCAGAAAAATGGAGGGGAACCTATCGTCTCCCTCCATGGAGTAGCCAAGAAAACTTATACTATGTCCTTGTATAACATATTTATATATATATATATATATATATATATATATATATATATATATATATATATATATAAAATTGTTTTCTGTGTGGTAGTGCACAATATCACTCATTAAAATGATTGTGACAATCACTATCCCTGTGACACACTGGCGTAGCTAGGGAGGGGGGGGCGAGGGGGCGGGCCACCCCGGGCGGCACACCTGAGGGGGCGGCATTTTGAGAGGGTAAAAATAGAAAGTAGAGAAAAAAATTTAAAAAAACAAAAGTTAACAAAAAATATGAAATTTTATACTATAATTTTATATAATAATAAATTTAAATGAGAACATTTGAAAACCTGAAAATGTTATGAAATGATAAAATCATTTTTATTTACTTTTTTGTCGTTGTTGTTAAAGTCCGAATTTTCGCCAAATAACATGGATGTATCAAGGAGAGAATAGTCCGATGTAGTTTTCTTTTCTTTGTCTTCATAATGTTATTATTAAGAGGGCGAGCCCTCCGAAGAGAAAAAACGTCTTGTATCGGTGCTTTTTTAAATCCGTGTGTGTAATCGCTCGGTTTTCAGAAATTTGTTGTTGTTAATAACGTTTCAACTCTTTTAAAAATAGTTTTAATATATTTTAAACAAATGTATTTATGAATGGCAAATAAGGCTATAAATTTATTTTTTGTGAGAGAACTGTCGCAAGGCATCAAGTCGGTTGAAAATTTACAAACAGATTTTTCGCGCCTTTTTTTCGGCAAAGTTATCAATTACTCTATCAAAATTCACTTCCTCGCCAAGTTCCCTCTCTATTGAGAGGATTGCCAAGTCTGTAAGTCTTGTCTGGCTCATTGCTGATCTAAGGTAGTGTTTATGAGCTTCAGTTTTGAGAAAGAGCGCTCACAGCTAGCAACGCTAATAGCTCTGGTGAGGAAAATTCTCAGTAGAACTAATTTTCGCAAGGTATGAAAATTAAGAATAATGTTAACTTAATAATAATGGACCAGTTTTCCCCGGGCGGCAAAAGGTCTAGCTACGCCACTGCTGTGACAGGACCACCGGCAAAGTAAGCATGGGCCTGGTGTGGCCACACACACCAAAAATATGAATAATGCACAATAATAACAATACAAGCCGTGGGGCTCAGGAGAAAGACCTGAGTGTCATGATGGGCAGGTGCTCCCTCGTTAGCCAACATGGGGGACCCGGTCCGCATCCTGCGAATGTTGGCCCTTTTAATTTCAGACACAAGACAACGGACAAGAACCAGGTAAGTAACCTCTCTGATTCCAGGTATGACAAGGACACAGACCAGGGACAAGAAAACCAGAGCGAAAACAGCAAACTGGAAAGATATAGAAAGAAATGGACCATGAAAGAGAACAGACTGGTGATGGAGTGCTACTATAAAAGCCGTTACCCTATAGAAAGAGGCTACCGAAAACGAATGAAACATATCTGGGACATTGCTAGTTACTACCATACAACGGAACAAAGGATAGCAGATCAAGCAAGACAGATCCTCAAGCGAGGATGGTTCTCGGAGATGGAACTGACAGAAATCAGACAGAAGGCTAATGGCGAAACGGAGCAAGAAACACCACCAAAGGAGAGACCACAGGAAGAGGACGGACAAAACATACACACTGAAACTGAAGAGATTGAAGACTACGGAATCACAGAACCAGGGGAGATAGAAGACTGCGGAACCATAGAACCTGCTGAGATAGAACTCAACGAAAAAGAAGCAAGTGAAGTGGAGAACATAAGACGATACATGTTAGAAAACAAAACAAAACTCCCATCTCTCAGGAATGAAGTAGCGAAGAAGTTACAAGCAGAAACAGAAAGAGTAAACAGACTCCTCACACACATCCCAACAGAAACTATTACAGACCTAAACAACCTGATATATGCAGGGGTAAAATCGGTAAGTATGAAACTAAGAAACGAAGAGAATGGACAAAAGAGAGGACCGACAAAACCTGGATGGGAAATCAGACTGGAAACCCAGATCACCAAACTTCGGAAAGAAGCTAAAACCGTGAACAGAAGGAAGGAGGACATGAAACGATTAAGAAGCAAAAATCAGAAACGCAAGGAAAAACTAAATGAGAAACATGAAGAAATAAAACAAAGGATAGCAGCAATAGAAGGAAGACTGAGACGATACAGGTACAAATCAGAACAGAGCAAACAGAACAGGACCTTTGAAAACAATGAAAGCCAGTTTTACAAAAACGTAAATGGAGAAAAAACAACGACAGAGCAACCGGACCTAACAGAAACAAAACAATTCTGGAGCAAGATATGGGAAGAACCAAAAAGCACAACAAGAATGTCCAATGGTTGAAAAACATGAAAGATGAACTGCAAGAAATTGAAGAAGGAACCGAAACAGAAATCAACAAAGAAACGATCAAGAAAACCCTAAGAAAAATGGCAAACCAGGCCACGATGGAATGCATGCATACTGGTTTAAAAAATTCACGACCCTGCATGAAAGAATAGCGCAGAAACTGAGCGGATGTATCCGCAAAACAGACGTACCAGAATGGATGACGGAAGGAAGAACAACACTAATACAAAAAGACCCCAAAAAGGGAACGACAACTACAGACCTATAACATGTCTACCAATAATGTGGAAAATTCTCACAGCACAACTGAGAGAACAAATCTACCAATCCCTGGACAAACGTGGACTGCTCCCCGAGGAACAAAAAGAATGCCGGAAATGACAAAGAGGGGCACATGATCTACTATACATTGATCAAAAGACCCTGAAGGAGGTGAAGAGCAGACAAAAGAACATAACCATGGTATGGATTGACTACAAGAAAGCCTACGACAGAATCCCCCAAACATGGATAATTGAATGCTTAAAAATATACAAGATACCAGACAGGATTATTAATCTCATCCAGAAAGCAATGGGAACTGACAGCCGGAGGACAATACCTGTCTGAGATAAAAATACAGAGAGGCATTTTTCAAAGAGACTCTCTATCACCACTACTGTTTATAATAGCCATGATGCCACTCAACTACATACTCAGAAAGTGTGATGCCGGATACAGGTTTACGGATACAGAACAAAGAATAAACCACCTGATGTACATGGATGACTTTAAACTGTTTGCAAAAAAGAAAAAAAAACTGGAAAAGCTGATAAACACAACCAGGATATTCAGCCAGGATATCCAAATAGAGTTTGGAATAGAAAAATGTGCACTGCTAGAGATCAAAAGAGTTAAACTGGAGACGACAGAAGGTATAGAACTCCCCAACCAAGAGGAGATTAGGGCGCTAGGAGAACAAGTAGTTACAAATACCTGGGAGTTCTGGAAGCAGACACAATCAAATATACAGAAATGAAAGAGAAGATTGGAAAAGAATATCTACGAAGAACAAGGAAACTCTTAGAAACTAAACTATATAGCAGAAACCTAGTAAAAGGGATAAACACATGGGATGTATCACTAATAAGATACTCTGGACTATTCATTCATATATAATAATAATAATAATAATAATAATAATAATAATAATAATAATAATAATAATAATAATAATAAATTAAAATGTAATACTATTTGTTGTAGTAATAATGATAATCATAGTAATTAATGGTGATGATTATAATGATAATAATAACAATAATCACAGCCGCGGATCAACTGGCATAGGAGGTTTAGAATCTCCAGCAAGCCATAGCGAACGAACATCTCTAAGCATAGCAAATACCCGATGGAATGCAGATGCAGCTGTAAATACCAGGTTGCCATCTGGCATAGTTTAATTGCATTTCATGGCTAGAATTAGGTCGTAAGCTTTGGATAGCAACTCTCCTAGAGATGGTGTATCAGTCACCTTAGATTTGCAGGCCTTTATTTTATCTTGTTGGCATGTTTTCTAAATTTTCTTGGTTTGGTGAGCGATCCTTTATTATGAACAATAGTAATCTTGACTGTGAACTAGAAAAGGTGGGAAAGCTCACAGCTAAACTCTGAAAGAAGTAGAATTAATCCACCAACGTCAAATGTAAAGTGCATACAATGCATATCCTATAGTGATTCCAACAAATCATTGTGATGGAGAAAGGTAGGAAATCAGTATAATGCAAGTAGGAACACCCTAAGATTCGAAACATAATCATAGGAATTAAATGGTAGAAGAATGTCTCAAATTTGGAAGTGTTTGGTTAAAGTCGACTTAGAAATATTGATAGCAAGTATTTGATTCTAGACTGTAACAAACTATATCTTGTCTGCGTCTTGGAGTACAAAGCTGAAGTCTTGTTTTGTTAACACGTCGTAAGTTGTTGCTCGATAAATAGTGACATCGCGTTGTTTCTTACCCTCTTTCTTCTTGTAACAATTGTCTTCTTCTTAATAGCAGCTATTGTAAAACTTAAAAATAAACACAGTATCCGATAATTTCTTGTTAAACAACACTTTTAGATTTCTATGTATCCTGTATAAATACATAATATTCACAAATTAACCCGATAAAAGGAAGGCACACCTGTTCTAAAACGCACATACCAACCAGTCTACTGTGCATCATGGGTAAGTTGTTTTAATCTGTTATAAATCAAGAAGTTGTCAATCATCCCAGCAAAACCAATCTACTCAGTGACAAGCAATATGGGGGTCGTCTTGCAAGATTAACTGCTGACGTGCTGACTGTGATATAACACAGGCCAGTGAATGTAGTGTGGAAAACTTTGTCTCTAAAGCAATATATCTTGACATATAAAAGGATTTTATTAGGGTTGAGCATAAAGTTTGCTTCACGAGCTAGCTAGCTATGGAATATGCGGAAATGTCTTTTCAACCATCAAATGTATTTCTCTCTGACAGGATTATAAAAGTAGTGATTTATGGACAGAAGTCTGAAGCACATAGTATCAATGCTTGCGTGCCTAAGGGATATTCTTTAGGCCCAACGCTCTCCCTGATCTTTATTAATGATCTTAATCACATTCTAAGTTCATTCGGTGAAATGTATGCAGATGACACAACCATCTATGGCAACACTTCGAAAGGCATTAATGCTCAATAACTCTCTGTTTTTCTTTCTAATGTTATGAATATTTCCGTTATTCACTTTACCCGCTTTTAATCGTGTTACTTATACATACACTTCTCATTTAGCGAAACCAAGGGTGCACTGGATATGGGATGTTGTTGAAAAGTGACAGAATCCTAAAACATGTCCTATTTTTTTTCAGTTAGAAAATGAACACCGAAATCGTGGCAGTCCTTCAGAATGCGTTAAATGGATGGTATCACCTGAGAGAAAGAAGAAAATAGAAATAACCAAAGACCGGTTATTCATGAGCCAAAGTCGTTAAGTACTGACCGGCTAAGTACGTCATTGATTTGTCATCATAACTGTCATGCAATTTATGAACTGAGAACATAACGCAGTGTTAGAAGACGCATGGCAGGCAAGCGCAGGTGCAAAGAAACAGGAAAACAATGCTATTTTCTTATACAAACAACAATTCACAGATTACTCAAGGATAGAATGATCGGTTTTATAAGTCAAGTAACGGATTTGAGTCGTATATATTTAAAAGAAGATGAAAAAGACAAATTAAAATCGATTTGTTTTTTCACCGACTACATCACTTTGATGTTTCGGTTTCGTCTTCCGTCTTTTATGTATCAATGAATATAGAATTTAAAGACGCAATACAAATATATCGGATGTTCGTCGCAATACTTATTTCGCGGAATTATTTCAACCTATACAATGGGAAGGCATTCAACATGTGTTCGTATATCTACCTAATTCTTTAAACCCTTGCTTACTTTTTAAACTGTCATTGTTGTTAAGGTTTCTTTTTTAAAACGTTCGGGATTTCTTTTATTGTCACACACTGCTTATAATGGCAATAGTAATAATATGAAAAATAAAAGATTTGACGCTAAAATACGGACAAATATCTGCTGCAAAATAAATGCTTAATATTCTATATAATAAAATAAAATCGTTTTTCCGTTACCATTTCAGATATTATGAGAAAATAACCGTCCACTTCATAGGGTAACCTGTTCCGCAGTTGAATTATCTAAATGACATATGAAATTCTGCATTCAATTCCCTTTCATTCCATAGTTATTATATTTTACCTGTCTTACAGAAGACTATCAAACAAACCTTTAACAGTTAAAGTAGCACTGAATTTCTACCCGCTACTATTTTACTACTACAACCACCACCAGAATCACCGTGCTACTTTTACTCGTTTATAAACTAAACAGACACCGGTAAATCTAGAATACTTCAAAATCGCAACGAATATCATCTCTAAAAAACAAATAAGACTACATATGTCTGCGTCGGTAAACTTTTTGTATTATTCCTAGTTGAACTTACTTCTTTCTTTCTCTGAATTGATAACTGATATTGATTTTTTTTTAAATAACATGACTATCTCATCTTCTAAACGCATGGCATCAACCCACTTTCTACCATAGCGTGGGATACGCGAATATCGGATTGAAAGTCATATATTTCGAACCATCATTAGTAATGATCTAAATTATTTTTTTATCTTTTTATCGTACAACGCCGAAACACTACACACATTACCGCGATATAAAGGAATATCGAATTGCATGTCAGATATTGCGAACCATCAGTAGAAGTGAACTAAATTATTTGATAACATTTCTTACACATTTATTCTTAACTATTTAACTCAAACAAGAATGATTTCACCTTCTCTGCCCAAACAACACACAGCATTAGATTCATATTACAACGAAACTAGAAAATAACATTGCCTTCGTATGTATCATTTTAAATTTAAAATATTCGACTAAGTTATACAAATATTTTATTTCTTTAAAATAATTATAATATTTTACACTGGTATATTTTTTAGTCGAGGCCAAATAGATTTTTGCAAACGTAACCAGCCCGAAAAAAACGAATGAAAACAAACCGGCGTCAAAATCAAAACGCGGCACCTTTTCATAAACAAAAAAAAATACTGAAAGAAAAACACTCACCGTATGTTACTTTTTATGACAAGTTACTTATTGTTTATGAATAAATTCAATGAAAAAAATTTTTTTTTCATGGCAAATTAAAAGTTAACTTTTTTTAAAGATAGGGATTCTTTTCTTAATAAATTAGAGATTTTAAACAACAAGCGTTTCGGGATTTTCCGGCTTTTTATGTAGACGGCCTGGAATTGTTAAACATAAGACGGTTTAGTCTGGTTAAAAAGCTGCACCAGTAAGCAATATAATTACAAGAAAAATATTCATCTTCTTCCTTCGTTCTCTTTAGCGCGGCGGGGGATACAAACATTTTTTTCTTATTTGCAATATTCTAAAGTCAACGACTCATTATTATTATGTTTACTTTGTAATATGTTTATTTACCTACAGCAGGAATCCCGTGTGGAAAAACAATAACAACCTAAGCCTAAGTCCGTGCGGCATAATACAACATCTACATGAATATAATTTTGTCCACGTGCAGTCTTCTGTTCCGTCAACACTCGCAATGTCAGACTATTTCTTGATAAATGTCAGACTATTTGTTGATAAATGTCAGACTATTTCTTGATAAATGTCAGACTATTTGTTGATAAATGTCAGACTATTTCTTGATAAATGTCAGACTATTTGTTGATAAATGTCAGACTATTTGTTGATAAATGTCAGACTATTTGTTGATAAATGTCAGACTATTTGTTGATAAATGTCAGACTATTTCTTGATAAATGTCAGACTATTTCTTGATAAATGTCAGACTATTTGTTGATAAATGTCAGACTATTTGTTGATAAATGTCAGACTATTTCTTGATAAATGTCAGACTATTTGTTGATAAATGTCAGACTATTTGTTGATAAATGTCAGACTATTTGTTGATAAATGTCAGACTATTTGTTGATAAATGTCAGACTATTTGTTGATAAATGTCAGACTCTTTGTTGATAAATGTCAGACTATTTCTTGATAAATGTCAGACTATTTCTTGATAAATGTCAGACTATTTGTTGATAAATGTGAGACTATTTGTTGATAAATGTCAGACTATTTGTTGATAAATGTCAGACTATTTCTTGATAAATGTCAGACTATTTCTTGATAAATCCTATTTTTCTCAAGTAAATTACTTACATTGAAAAAGCGACTTAACACAGATATGTCACAGATGGATAGGTAAATAGAATATCCCAAGTGTGTTTGCTTTAATACAATTTATGTACTTAGTAATTTCATTCACTTCTTGCATGTGTAAAAAACATCATAATGCTAAGTCCGTGTGGCAAAAGAACAATCTCTGTATGAATACAATTTTATCCAAAAATTTCATACAACAAAACAGTATTAACGGCATAAATTATTCCAAAGCAAACAAGCTAGCACTATCTGTCAATTCTGTGACCAATTTGAGTAAACACAATTTACAATCCATTATTTTTGGATAAATCCTGTTTTAATCACGTAATTTTCTTACAATTAAATGACGACATCATGTAATATGTGGATAAAATTGTATTCAGGCAGAGGTTGTTTTTTTTTTACAACACAAACTGATTTAAAATGATGCTTTCATATTTCTATCCGGGCAACGTCGAGACACGGGTCATGCTAGTACATAATATAATTAACAAAGGACAATAAATAGGCAAAACTAAAGCAGCACAAATAATGCAGTTAACAGTAGCCATCATAACAATAGTAATAATTTAAACACATTAGTTACAGAAATAGTATTTAATTATCTAATAATTGCATAAAATAAACTTAAGCGAAATATAGTCCACATATAAACACTTTCACGCCTATCATATCCCAACTGTCGTATTTCTGCATCACCCTGGCATGCCCCGGTGTGCGCCGCGCATGCCCTAAATTCCCCTGATGATAAGGGATGGTTATTCTGTTTCAGTGGGCTTTTAAAAAAGTCCAGGTCGTCGCACCTGGTAACCTCGAGGTTTGGAATGTGTCGACCCCTTCCACAGTCAGCCGACTTGGCTAGGTGTGAAAAAAAGGGACGGGGAAAGTAGCAAGTTGATCCAGCATTCGTTTTGACACACACTCACATACGTTCTCTGTTTCATGCCCTTTCCTCGTCTCTCGTTTCCTCTTTGCCTCTCTCTTTCTCTTTTTCTATTTTATCTCAGGCCAAGGATTTGAAATTAATAGTTAAAGAAAAATGTAATATACATGCATCATCGCTCGCTGATATTTATACAGTTGCATCCCACTGTAGATCTTAATTGAAACAGACTTTTACGTCTATGTCACAAAATGATATGAGTTTTACTAGGAGGTCCGCAGGTAAGATTGCAATAATAAAGCGTAGCAGGGTGGCGGGCCGGACGCTAAGCCCGGATGTGGCCCGCGGGCCGGAGGTTGCCCGCCCCTGGTCTAGTGGCTACGAATTTACGCTTTGGAGTCGCAAACTATGTAACACTTTTACACGCTTATGATGAACAGATTGAGGGCAATTCACTTCCGTGGATTGAAATAACAGCATCAGTGCGTTATTTGCATAGGTTCCTAAGTTTGACATAACGATACTTAGTTCGATCAAATGCATCTTAAAATGTCGCAAGTTACCACGTGCAATACTTTGAAAACATGATGCCCAATATGAACATAGTAGTCCGAAGAAGCCAAATAATTTAATTTCTGCTCAATTAATTGCGTAAAATTAATTGTTTACAATTGTTTTTTGCCATTTAAGTGTCGTTAAACAAATAAATACACAATAAAAACAAACAAAAAATATTCATGAAAATATTTTAAATCCAAACTATTACCATAAATAATTCCTGGTTTCTCGATCTACGTAAACTAAATTTCACTTTAATTCTTAAAACTTAAGGTGACTTATCGTTTGCACTAAAATATATCGTTTTCTCAATAACTCGGTTGGAATGAGACACTGAAATTAAATATTATAATATATATTATTAATAACACCTGTGTGCTGTTGACGCCATTATCAATTGAAAGTTCCTAACAATTAGTGTCATTATTTCTAGCTGTCTGCAATCTCGCGGTGACTTTCTTGCATACATAAATAAACTTCATTCATTATCACCTCTCTCACACATTATCACCCCTCTCTCTCTCCTGAAATTCCATATACCTTATTCTTCATGTCTCTTCTGTCTCGCTTACGATATCTCTTCTGCCTGTCTCTCTTTTTCTATCTATTTGAGATTCACGACTGTCGAATACCTTTTGCACAACTTCCATGGCTAGAAAATCTCTGCTATTTGATATGTCAATCTAATTTGTAACAGTTTCTATGCAGGTGGCTCTACAATTAACCGATCATAATAAAACAAATAACTTCTACCGTTGCCAAACAACGAAATCAAACCAGTTCAGCGATTATTTAAAATTCAGGGACACGTTCTTTCCACCGCCCGCTCTCTCTCTCCTCCCAACCCTTCTCCTATCTATCTATCTATCTATCTATCTATCTATCTATCTATCTATCTATTTCGTTATTTCTTCCTCTTTTTTTTACTTTCTCTCCCCTCTCCTCTTATTTCTCTTCCCTTCTCCCTTTCTTTCCCTCTGTATTTCCTTTTCCTCTCTCTCTGTCTCTCTCAAATTTTCATTTCTTCCCCCTCTCAGTATCCCTACCCCCCTCTTCCTCTTCTAAGTGTCGGTTTCTCTTATTTTTCATGTAGTTTTAAAAAAAATGTCATATTAGCATCTGTAAGGGTGACGTCGCCTTTTTATATTCACTTATTATGAGTGAAAACTTAGATACTATACTGGTATATAGAAGATGACCTCCGTGCATGGATAACGACACGGATTGACGATCTGAATGTCCGAAGTCGAATCAACACTTTACTTTTATTTATTATATATATATTTTCGTTGTTGTCTGTCATCTAATTCAGTTTCTGTATCATATATAAGTAGTTTTTGCTCCCCCGGCTTAGGATACGAAGTTGATTGTAATCGTTTGCGTAGTGTGCTAAATCAAATGTCGGCATTTCACAATCCTTTCTCGTTTGCGATTTCTTCATTTCTGTCGCACATTTCTTTTCATTTTGGTTACAAGTCAAAAACAAGTGAAAAATGTTGCATTCAGCATCAAGAAACCTTTAAGGATGTTGTTAGATTTAAACTTAGTGTACGCTTTTTAATCTGCTGCTGGTCATCCGAATACACAACTTGGGCTGTATTATTTCTAAGCCTGCGATTCTATGTATAAAAAGCTTTTACTTTTTCGATATTAACTATTGTTATTTTATTAATTACGTTGAATTTGATAAATTAGTAGATAAAAAATTGACACAAAAGAATGGTAGAAAATACATTTAAAAATCGGACGTATTTGTCAGTTTACTTGAATTATTTCCTTATTTTCGATCAAAATAAATAACTACGGTTCACTGACCTGAACATCCAATGCGTAAAAGTATTATTTTCTAACAACAGTTTATACAGGTAAGTTATTATATAAATTTATCCCACGGCAAACATTTCTTTAATTTAAACGTAACTAAGAATATATACCAGCGTAAAGTCGTTTCATCCTTTGTCTTTTATTACAGATCTATTCTGATTGTTGTATCAGGCTTCCAATTACAAATCCGAATAGCATCCTTATATCTATTTAGAGTATTATTTTTAATAGATAAGTATTCTTCATTAAATTCCCTTTTTTATAGTATAATATATCAAGTTATATTAGAGTTTACTGATGATGTTCTTACATTTAAATTTAAATTATTGGAATATAAGACAAACATATAATGACTAATATTATTTTCTTGGGTATCTATTTAAGGCCCATGTATCCAATATACCTGATAGAATACTATGAATGATATTTTGCATTTTATACTTTGTTGTTTGTCTTGTATTACCATATATATATATATATATATATATATATATATATATATATATATATATATATATATATATATATATATATATATATGTGTGTGTGTATATATTGGTGTCTGCATGTGTATATATGTATATGCATATATATAATTGTATATATGTGGATATGGGTTTATATTATCATAACATAGCTCTACTATTTTCAGTTTTTAGTAACAGCGAAGATAAGAGGTGGTTTTTGTGAATCAATGGGATGGTTACACGGGCCAATTGCACGCTCTTTAATTTTTAAACAATGAAACCCCAACGATTATAAACATTGACAGGTTACAATGTTTTATTTTAAAACTATATACTTCTTCCATTCACTCTTCTTTTCCCTATATATTTTCTCTCGCTTCCTACTTTTTTCTCCCTCTTCTTCATTCTCATTCTCTTTCCGATAATTAGAAGAAACAAAAACACGGAAAAAGCGGCATGATATATATCTATGTATCACTTTACATCTCTACATCTGCCCCCGCCCCCTGATGCCCTCGTTGTAACGTCTTCTCTCCGGATTTTCACAGTCCTCCCATTTTCTTCATTATACTCCCTCCTCCTACTGGCACAATTTCATTTATGTGACCTCAACATCTAACCACGCCTATCTCATCTCTCAACAACTTCCTTTCTCACCTCAATAAGCATGGCGCCCGCTTTCCCTCTTCCTTAACTGTTTTGATAACTACGACAGCCACCAAATTACCCCCACCTTTCCACAATTAACTTTATCACTTCCACTGCCACAACCTGCTCGAGCTCTTAATTTATATTTGCTTAAGCATCCGCTTGAGATAAATCGCTCTCACTGCTACGATCACTCTCACTGCTACGATCACTCTCACTGCAACTATCTATTCCAGCTAATAATTTATATTTAGATTTACATAAACGGTTTTTGAGAGTAATTCCTCCCGATGCTACTTCCATTATTAAATTCAACATTAATTGACATATCCTATAATAATTTCGACTTTCATCGTCTATTTCCTCCGAACCCTTTGAAGTCAGATGCAAAAAGCCGACTATGTTCTTGAGTCATGGATTTATACGCAGTTTTATTGTTCTCTGAGTAATTTTCAACTATTATTCGGGCCTAAATGTCAGGGATTATTTGTGACAATAAAATACTATTTCTTGACGTACTCAAAGTTTGTGAATAGCATAGAACATAGTTCGGCTTTTTTTTGTTTGGAATGTTTAATCATTTTTAATCATTTCAATTTGACACAACATTCTGTCCATAGTTCGAGTCATGTTTGACCTGTTTCAGAACTTAAATCGACACATTTTCCCCTTTGATATTTTTCAAAATTCCTCACTTTGTATTTTAAAGATATTTACCTCCAATTATTAATTAATATTAAATTGTTATTGGCCAGACCTTCACACAATAATAGCGTTATCTTTGAAAAGCTATGGTTTAAAGGTATTTTTGTATTTGTATTCCTTGTTTGAACACTTGCTGAGTTAATCAACTTGTAAACTATGCAAATTTGATCCATTTCATTACTTTATTATCCACACACACACATATATATATATATATATATATATATATATATATATATATATATATATATATATATATATATAAGTAAACAATGGTATGTTAAATTCCAATGATCAAGTCTTTATGTATTTATCTTGGCGAATTTTAAAAACAATTCAATGTAAGTTGACAATAGTTTCGCGAACAAGCAAACAGCGGCAATAAACAGATAATCACCACGATCCTTTGTTTATGCAGCTCACCAGAAAACTAACAGATTACTTCCGGAAGAAAATCTTTAAAAAAGAAATTTAAAAAAAGATTTTACATGCATTGGCTTATATAAATAAGTTACCTAAAAAAACACAGGATTAACAATATATATATATATATATACTAATATATATATATATATATATATATATATATATATATATATATATTAGTATCCACAAACGACATATTCTGTATTTTAAAGACTTACCTGTGTCCCTTTACACAGCTAATGTATTGACCTCGAGGTTCAACCCTTGATCTTTAGTCACACAATATACTATGACAGTTCAAACACCTCCAAACACACCCACACACACCCACACACACCCATATATATATATATATATATATATATATATATATATATCGTTAATGATTCTCCTGCAGAAAATAGCAGCTGCATGAGTAAGCGAAAAAGAATTGCCGGCAATATAGTTTGGAATATTTGGAATATAGATGTTTAAAGTATCAGCATAAACATATGTGTCATATGTGATAGAAAGTGTTTACGTACAAACTAATGAAAGCTTCCAGACTTATTGAACATTTAAAAAAATACACTTTGATAAATCATACAAATACATAACATGCTTTAAGTCAACTTGAGAAAACTTTGCTTGCACTGAATGGTTGCATGCTTCAAACCACGTACATTCGCTAGGTGCTCTATTCAATAAGCCTCATACTATCGCATGATGCAGAGTTCTTTACTGGTTCCAAAAGTTGAAAGGAGTTGCAGCAACAATGAAGAATTTAAAACAAGAAAATAATTTTCATAGCTTAGAATTTATTGTAGTATGTAGAATGTCGAAAGTCTCCTGATACACTCTATTTTACAAATACGGTCAATTCCCCGCCTCTCGCTCGATGGAGCAAAATGCTATCTTCGATCTTTCTTTTTTAGGAGGTCCGCAGGTCGGATTGCAATAATAAAGCGTAGCAGGGTGGCGGGCCGGACGCTAAGCCCGGATGTGGCCCGCGGGCCGGAGGTTGCCCGCCCCTGGTCTAGTGGCTACGAATTTACGCTTTGGAGTCGCAAACTCTTGGAGTACGTAAGACTTTGATTCATGCAAATTATGTAACACTTTTACACGCTTATGATGAACAGATTGAGGGCAATTCACTTCCGTGGATTGAAATAACAGCATCAGTGACGTGAAACTAACAATTGTTTCTGATACATTCTTTAAATCGGAATACCTCAATATAAAATTTCAAAATGTGTATACTTGGAATTCGTCTGTCCCATCCTTGAATTTTCAAAACAATCACAGTCTCATTTGAAACGTGATGCCAACGAACATCTCTGATTTATATGTCATTACCATCTATTCTTCGATCAATCTTGTTACAATACGATTTAGATGGAACATATACTACCTGCCATAATAGAGGTTCTACATATTATAGTAAATGTTATCTGACAAAATTATAGAAGCTATCCCTCTTATCAACAATCTATTGAAATACGAGTAGGAAAAATGACTGAAGGCATTGAATAAATATTGTGTAATATTCTTGCTGCATTAGAATTGAATAAATATTGTGTAATATTCTTGCTGCATTAGAATTGAATAAATATTGTGTAATATTCTTGCTGCATTAGAATTGAATAAATATTGTGTAATATTCTTGCTGCATTAGAATTGAATAAATATTGTGTAATATTCTTGCTGCATTAGAATTGAATAAATATTGTGTAATATTCTTGCTGCATTAGAATTGAATAAATATTATGTAATATTCTTGCTGCATTAGAATTGAATAAATATTGTGTAATATTCTTGCTGCATTAGAATTGAATAAATATTGTGTAATATTCTTGCTGCATTAGAATTGAATAAATATTGTGTAATATTCTTGCTGCATTAGAATTGAATAAATATTATGTAATATTCTTGCTGCATTAGAATTGAATAAATATTGTGTAATATTCTTGCTGCATTAGAATTGAATAAATATTGTGTAATATTCTTGCTGCATTAGAATTGAATAAATATTGTGTAATATTCTTGCTGCATTAGAATTGAATAAATATTGTGTAATATTCTTGCTGCATTAGAATTGAATAAATATTGTGTAATATCTTGCTGCATTAGAATTGAATAAATATTGTGTAATATTCTTGCTGCATTAGAATTGAATAAATATTGTGTAATATTCTTGCTGCATTAGAATTGAATAAATATTGTGTAATATTCTTGCTGCATTAGAATTGAATAAATATTGTGTAATATTCTTGCTGCATTAGAATTGAATAAATATTGTGTAATATTCTTGCTGCATTAGAATCGAATAAATATTGTGTAATATTCTTGCTGCATTAGAATTTAGATTGCAATTCGATTAGTCCACTCTACCATGTAATAACTATTTGCTTGTTGACTCGTTTTAATCAAAGATCAAAAGTTGGTACAATAGCTGTTATTTGCAAGACAACAAAAATCGAAAAATGAAAGAGAATCAGTTTTAATGTTGTTAAGGAAAATCATGCGAGTTGTTTGTATTAAATTCCAACAGTAACAGTCAATTTCTAATTGTCATCAGCGCGGGCTAAGTATTGCGTAAGTATTGTGCAAGTATTGCGTAAGTATTGCGTAAGTATTGCGTAAGTATTGTGCAAGTATTGCGTAACAGATAATGCAACAAACGAACGTGCACGTACTTTTGTTTAAAAAAATCAATTCGAGTAAATACGAGAGTTAAATAATACTAAAAAATGAACACGTTAGATGTATTAACCTAAAAACACTGCAGCTGTAAAACGACAAATTGATTTAACGAATACTGAACGATTTTCATTTCATTTCATTATTCGGTATCTTAAAATATAAATTTAAATAATTATTAACAGGTTTAAACTGTTTTAAATACTTTATTCGCTAAGAGATTCTTTGTTTAATGTTATATTTATTTTTTGTACTTTTAAAAAATTAATTTCGTTTCTGTATGTTTTAATATATTTTATTTATTCTATAGACTTAACTGATAATTTTCCTCTAGTGAAACCCAAATGCAATCGAAGGAAAATTTCAACAGTGTCTTGACATTTTGTAAAATATTTAACATTTATTGAAACTTATGTGAATATTCTAACTGTTAACATATCGATTTTAAATAACTCATAAATAAACAGTGAGTTATATATATATATATATATATATATATATATATATATATATATATATATATACAAATATTTTTTGAAAAACCATAACAATGTAATTTATTGAAATAAATAAATAATATTTATTTATTTTAAACTGATCTTTCGAATATAAAATATTCCTCGTCAGAGCAAAGTGTTTTTTCTTCTTTTTTTTCCTTTTTTTTCTTTTTTTTCTCCTCTTCATCGTCTGGTGGTATTGACTTGGTTAGAAAGAATGTATGTCCGTGTCTTTGAGCGCGATTACGCCATTTTGAATAAGTAGAAAGGAGTAGACACATTATAAACCATTGTTTCGTAAAGGTATAAACATCTTTTGAAAAACAATAACAATGTAATTTGTTGAAATAAATCAATAATATTTATTTATTTTAAACTGAGCTTTCGAATATAAAATATTCCTTGTCAGAGCAAAGCGTTTATAATGTGTCTACTCCTTTCTACTTATATATATATATATATATATATATATATATTACATAATAATAAGGGCAGCAGACTGTATACATATATAGAACTCAAAGAATATATTTTCAGATAGCGATTGATAAAATAATGACAAAAAATGTGCTTATAGGATACCATTACTGCAGTTTCTCGGATGTTTAGTGTCATTCCGTGAGTTATTTGTTCAGGTGCGTGTATTTAGTTATAAATCATTGTTATAAATTCATTGTGTAGCTTATGTTTTTGTTTAAAGTTAATAATTTGGTATTTGTTTTACACACAAAACCTACAAGTATGCTATCATGATGAAATACAAAACGAAAATACGAAAATCACTAGATATAAGAATACTATGTACTTTTGAATATTTAAGGGTGACTTGTAGAGGAAAGTATTTTCATGACAGGCTGTCCTTACAACCAACTGTACAAAGTAAGCTTAATAACAAAGTAAGCTAAATAACAAAGTGAGCTTAATAACAAAGTAAGCTTAATAACAAAGTAAGCTTAATAGCAAAGTAAGCTTAATAACAAAGTGAGCTTAATAACAAAGTAAGCTAAATAACAAAGTAAGCTTAATAAAAAAAGTAATCTTAATAACAAAGTAAGCTTAATAACAAAGTAAGTTAAATAACAAAGTAAGCTTAATAACAAAGTAATCTTAATAACAAAGTAAGTTAAATAACAAAGTAAGCTTAATAACAAAGTAATCTTAATAACAAAGTAAGCTTAATAACAAAGTAAGCTTAATAAGAAAGTAAGTTAAATAACAAAGTAAGCTTAATAAAAGAAGTAATCTTCATAACAAAGTAAGCTTAATAACAAAGTAAGCTTAATAAGAAAGTAAGTTAAATAACAAAGTAAGCTTAATAAAAGAAGTAATCTTAATAACAAAGTAAGCTTAATAACAAAGTAAGCTTAATAAGAAAGTAAGTTAAATAACAAAGTAAGCTTAATAAAAGAAGTAATCTTAATAACAAAGTAAGCTTAATAACAAAGTAAGCTTAATAACAAAGTAAGCTTAATAAAAGAAGTAAGCTAAATAACAAAGTAAGCTTAATAAAAGAAGTAAGCTAAATAACAAAGTAAGCTTAATAAAAGAAGTAATCTTAATAACAAAGTAATCTTAATAACAAAGTAATCTTAATAACAAAGTAAGCTAAATAACAAAGTAAGCTTAATAAAAGAAGTAATCTTAATAACAAAGTAATCTTAATAACAAAGTAATCTTAATAACAAAGTAAGCTAAATAACAAAGTAAGCTTAATAAAAGAAGTAATCTTAATAACAAAGTAAGCTTAATTACTCGAGAATCGTGTTTAGTAGGCATTCAAATTTTGACACTAGAAAGTCAGCGTATATGCATATTTAAATGCACGTGTAATGAATATATATATATATATATATATATATATATATATATATATATATATATATATATAAACATATCTATATATAGTCCAGATAAGTTCAAGTTCAGAAGATACAACAAACTGACTCTTTAGTGGGTTTATATAGGAATGTTCAAAAATAAATAGCGCCGTTTACTCCGTATGAAACTTGTGTTTCTGTTAACATTTTGCAAACATATTTAAGACAGCTTAGAAAAAGAAACAAAGTAACTGCCATTCACCAATTAGCCATGCCAGTGATTACATACAGATTTGAAATTATTGATTGGCTACAAAAGGACATTAATAATTTAGACACAAAAACGAGAAAAATGTTGACAATGTACAGTGTCTACCAAGGCTGTATCTGTCAAAAGGAGCAGGAAGTATGGGTCTCTCAGAAATTGACCATCAACATCAAGCCAATATTGTGAGCACCGGTCAATATCTTAGGAGATCCAAACGCTAAAACCTTATTATGGTACGCGATCATAAAGAAACCAAAGACTGCAGAACAACGTCTATCACAAAACTGGCGAAACATTTTTGACAGGACTGTCTTACAAATGATGCAGTAACGGACAACAATCCTGCCACGAAAATAGCCGCCATTCCAGAAAACTAGAAGAATGGGCCAACCAACAACGTGCTAAGTATTTCCTAGGTGAATTTTACCAGGAATATATAGATAAGGATGCCTCTGTAGACTGGCTGAAAAGAGGATCGCTCAACTATGATCAGATAATGGCTGCCGTAGATCAAGGCTGGTTGACTAATTCCTTTAAAAAGATGAGTGGGCTCAGCAACAATAAAAAGTGCAGGTTCTGCCACACAAAAGTTGATAATGTGAACCACATGACATCCAGTTGTAAAGTTCTCTTGGGGGATGGCTATGATACAATGCGACACAACGGAGTGTGTATATAACTTCACTTGACAATATGTAATAAGTTTAATATCCAGTGTAGTAGAAAGTCCTGGGAGCATATATTAGAACGAACAGTTGGATATAAGTTATACACCGTCCATTATGACTATGCAATCCCTACAGCTGCATACCTAGAAAACGGAGCTGTTTAAACTGGCACCGTGATATGGGACAAAAGGGAAATAGTAGCAACCTTTGTTGAAGTTAGTGTCCCTAATGATGCAGGATTAAACAGAGCTCAAAGAGAAAAGATTAGGAAATCCCAAGGTCTTATGTACGACATGAAAAGAAACTGGAATCTTAGGATGATCTCCATCATCCCAGTAATTATAGGAGCAACAAGACTAATGAAACAGAATATCAAAAACTATCTGGTGAATATACCCTGTGAACCCAGTGCAATTGACATATAAACAATTACACTTAAAGGGACAGTAAGAATTTTAAAAAGATCTCTCGGCTGGAGTGTCTGAAATAGCCGGTGAATGTCTGGCATTCGGTAAGATGCCCTATCCCCAACAAAAACAAAAACATAAGAAAATTTTAAAAAAAGACAATTTGGATTACTTACTAGACACCATCTTTGAGTCTTTTCGGTTTCTTTTGTCTCTCTGTACAGGGCTTTCCTGGGGCAACGTTACATGGGGATAATTTACCTTACCAGTAATCCCTGACCAAATATGCAAAATAATATAGTATTGTAAGGCCAAATCAGAATCCCTCGACACGGCTTTATACCGACGCATACGATAGGTGGTGCACCTTCTCGTATGGATGTGAACGAAATACTCCACGAGACAATATGAATTATTGTCTGGAATCTAGAAAATAAAAGAAACACAATAAATATAAACTATAACATAATTAAGTGATCGATTTGCGAGAGAAAAATGTATTTTCTTCACTGCTTTATTAACTCAACGTTATAGAAGGACAGAAGAATCCTGATTGAACACTCAGATATCTGTGTATCTAATACAGATATCAAATGTTAGCCCCAGGAAGAGGCCCCTTTATTTCGAAGAAGTCACTCACTGAAGTAAACAAGCCGCGCATGCGTGGTCCCCCTCTGTATGTGACTCGATGTGACGAGTGTAAAATGCAATACATTTGGGCAATTTGGGGCATTTTTGACGCCCCTTTGACCCCATGGGGGCGCGAACCAGAATTTTTCTGAGGTCTAGGATGCTCATTTCATATCCAGAACATTTTGGCAAAGTTTCAGAAACATTGAATGAATGGATCAAACGTTATGGGAGAAAAGGGTCATTTTTTGCCATTTTGGGGGCTTTTGACCTCCTGGTGGCGCAAACCAGATTTTTTCCAAGATCAGCGATACTTATTTTCTATTAGCAACAATTGCCTCAACATTATGGCCAAGTTTCAGAAACATTCAATGGATGGATGAACAGTTATGGGGCAAAAATCATTTTTTTGCCATTTCGGGGCCTTTTGACCCCCTGGGGGCTAACCAGATTTTTTTTCAAAAATCGGAGAATGTCACTTTCTAACCTGACCAAAGTTACAACTTCATGCAAAATTTCAGAGAAATTCAATAGATGGTTGCGGAAAAAAATCCGCACGGACGGACATGCCTTAAAACATAAGTCCCCCGATTTTATAAATCGGGGGACCAATAAAAAGCGAGACAAAAATCAAACTGTAAAATAGCATAAACTAAATTGAAACCAGCACAACAACAGAAAAGCGTTTAGATAAGCTACATGAACGATTATGGAGCGTTATACATACGTGTTTCCGTATACGCATATGAACATCACACACATATATACATATGCATACGGAAAATAAAAATGAAATGATTATACTTTGCAATTACATACGTAACGTACAGGTACACTAATTCAGAATGATATGCTTAATCATAACTTTTTTATTTTTTCAATTTTTCTATTGATTTCTTTTGTGTTAAAATCAAACAAATGAATGTATGTCCTATATACATCACGAACGTTGTTTATTCTTCGGCGAATCATCATCAGGTGACGAAACAAATGAACAAAAAGAACGTTAACAATTTAAATTTCATGACGCTTAAATTAGCGTTACAGGATAAAATTGCATCACGTTAAACATTTTATAATGTTGTTACTGGTTTTATACGTAACGTTATTAATTGTAGGGTTTTAATAAAGAGAGCTTCGAATATTTCTATTATTTTTTTTAATTGGTTTCAGAATTTAACATTTTTGTGTCTCAAATAGGAGGGACAGTTATGTTTTAGTAGGTGTTGGTAAATTAATCTCGAGTTTACAAGAGTCATGGTAAGGCGGTATGGTAGATATTTTTAAACTAATCTAACTACTAGCTTTATTATTATTATGGGATTTCCATTCTGCCAAAGAACATTTAAACTCATAAAATAACATTGGTTCTTTCTGATGTTTTATGATTTTCGAAGGAATTATTTTTTTACTACAAGATTTTCGGTTATCAATTTCTTATAGTAAATAATGAGTCTAATTTTAATAGTGTTGTCTATTGGGAATATGTATCTGGTTACTATATTTTTCCTGGATTTATCTTCTATTCTGAAGTTTGGTTGCATTTGATTGATTTTCATTTGTTTCCTGAACAATATGAACATATACTATTGTAAACAAATGCAACCCAACTTTAGATTATTAGATCATTATGAAAATGTTAAAAAATAAAAAAGTATAATTAAGCAGAAATATTATTTAATTTTTAACAATGTTTAAATGAAAAAAATGCTGCCTAAATAGACATTACTTATGTATGTATATATATATATATATATATATATATATATATATATATATTAGAATTAAATATATAAAAATTATATACATATATAAGAATTATATATTAGAATAATATATATATATATATAAAGTATAGTAAGGTTAACATTGTTATACCAGTGTAAACACACACACACACACACACATATATATATATATATATATATATATATATATGTGTGTGTGTGTGTGTTTGTCGTTCAAGTTTCAAAGTATTGCATGGAAAGTTAATAAAATTGAAATATAAGCCAAATTAGCAATACAAAATTAATTTTTTTTTTCTTACATTAATCCTATCGATTACGGAATAAAATTCCTTCTTCAGGGGTGACCAGTATTGAGTCATTTTTTTTTTCCTCAAAAAACAAGAATAAAGAAACTTATTACTTTGTTAATTTGATAAACGTCAATGATGGTACGACGTCATCGCCTTGCTGTTATGAATGGCGGGTAGAATTCAAAAGAAAAACCGGTGTCGAACGAAGAATGCGTTGGCACGCTGTCAAGTAATGTGTGTGTTTGTCGTTCAAGTTTCAAAGTATTGCATGGAAAGGTAATAAAATTGAAATATAAGCCAAATTAGCAATACAAGATTTTTTTTTCTTACATTAATCCTATCGATTACGGAATAAAATTCCTTCTTCAGGGGTGACCAGTATTGAGTCATTTTTTTTTAATCTTGTATTACTAATTTGGCTTATATTTCAATTTTATTAATTTTCCATGCAACTGAAACTTGAACGACAAACACACACATTACTTGACAGTGTGCCAACGCATTCTTCGTTCGACACCGGTTTTTTTTTTAATTCTACCCGCCATTCATAACAGCACGGCGATGACGTCGTACCATCATTGACGTTTATCAAATTAACAAAGAAATAAGTTTCTTTATTCTTGTTTTTTGATGAAAAAAAAAAAAAATGACTCAATATTGGTCACCCCTGAAGAAAGAATTTTATTCGGTAATCGATAGGTTTAAAGTAAGAAAAAAAAATTAATCTTGTATTGCTAATGTGGCTTATATTTCAATTTTATTATATATATATATATATATATATATATATATATATATATATATATATATATATATATGTATATATATATATGTATATATATATATATATATATGTATATATATATGTATATATATATATATATATATATATATATATATATATATATATATATATATATATATAAATATATATCAATATAGTTGTGGAGCTGCGCATTTAAATAAATACACATATGATATATATATATATATAAATTTATGTATTTATATGTATACATATATATATATATGTAATAGTAATTTATGAAAATATATTCATGGCAATTTAGCTACACAGATGATTCAGCGTTTCATTCCCGTATGGAATCGTCACGCTAAAATGCATTTTAGCCTGACAATTTCTCACGTGGATTAAACGCAAAAGCGTCTCTGTAGCCTAATAGCCATACATATATTTTTTATAACTTACTACCGAGCTCTAACCACGCATTGAGCACTGTTGAAGTAAATGCTGAAAATTGCTATAGAAAATATTATATCCCCCCATAACATTTTATGTGGATATATATATATATATATATATATATATATATATATATATATATATATATATAAGTAAAACCAAAAAGAAAGTAGAAGTTTTATTTCGTCAATTGTAAAGTAGTTTATAAGTCTCTCATCATGTATATGTGAGATAATGTTTGTAGTTTAATGCTTCTACGTATATCATTGTGGGGAGCGTGATCGTAAAATGTAAATTTCTGACCGTTACGAATATAAATCTGCTTAAGTAGAAGAAGCCATTAGTTTCGTTATCGGATGTAAATGTGATTCGCTGTTATAATTACTTCCAATTATTATTATAATTATAACATTAAGACTCCATCTTTTGTCCTGTGTCTCAATAAAATGTGTTGTAACCAATATATTGCATCGGCATTGTGTTAAGCTAGCAGAAAATCTGGATTCTCAGGGCAAATTAAACAGACCAATTAACCCCTGAAGACGCAAGGAATTGAAACATGGAAGTGAAAAAGGAAGAAATACGGTATCGTCACACTGCTGTTCTTTCGAATGTGTTCTTCTCTATTTACATATTCCTGATTTTTCTGGAAGAATTTACATATTTTGACGAACGTATACAATTTATCAAGTCGTCATATAAAATTAATAAAGCAAATTTCACATACTTTTTTTTTGTTATATATATATATATATATATATATATATATATATATATATATATATATATATATAACTATCGGAAATTGATCTGTATTTTTTGCAAAGACATCTTACGCTCAATAATAAAACACAATATATATATATATATATATATATATATATATATATATATGCACATAGATACATATTGGGCTTTATTATTGAGCGAAGGATGTCTAAACAGAAATGTAAAAAACAACATATATATATATATATATATATATATATATATATATATATATATATATATATATATATATATATATATAATTAACTTGTTACAAATATCCAGGGGGTATACATCCGAAGGAAGTTGAAACAGAGTGTATGAGAGTGCTCAATGAAAATTCAGAGCAAAATATATTTTTTTGTTGGTGATTGTTGGTGATTTTATTATTCCATTAATTGCGACAAAATATATCCTGTTTCATTTGGATTCCATTCTCGCTTGAAAAGTTGGCGCTCTTTGTGGCCGCTAATGAAACATGGTATATTTTGTCGCAATTAATGGAATAATAAAATCACCAACAAATATATATATATATAGATATATATATATATATCCGCCCCGTCACACGATATTAAGCGAGAATAAATGCCGGAGATCAAATGGTAAATATATATGTTTATTTCACTTTACTTCAGTCGAAGTTCTTAGAAAGCAAAGGGCACGTTCCTGGGGCTAACACTTGATCTCTATATTAGATACATAGATATTCGGATATTCCATTAAAGTTCTCATTTACCTCTCAAACGTTAAGTCAGTAAATAAGTGAAGAATATTAATTTTCTCATCCCCAGTTAAACAGTTAATTATGTTATAGTATATGTTTCTTGCGGTCTCTTGGTCTTACCAGATTCCAAGACAAAAAATCATCTAGTCTGAGAGACGATCTAGCTAAGTGATGTTACTTGATGTAACATCACCTGGTGAAATCGCACCATTCCTTGTATGAGCAGGTGTATAGCATTTTGAGGGGATCCAGATTTGATTTGTAATGGAAAAGTATTATCATGTCAGGTAGTTCTCAAAAGCCCCAGTGCAGAGAGACCGAAGACACTCGAGGATGGTGTCTAAATTCAACCTCTCTTCATATGCGTATATATATATATATATATATATATATATATATATATATATATATATATATTTGTGTGTGTGTACATATATATATATATATATATATATGGGAAAAAAAGAAACAATGTTTCAGACAATATGTAGAAATAAAAATGGAATAAAGAATAAGCAATTCAACAACTAACAAAAATAAACTCAAAAACCCATGTTGTAAAGTTCCACCGAGATATTTCGGTCGTAGATACGGCCATTTTCTATCGGATAATAAACTTTATTTCAAAACGGAAAAGTTTTCAAATCTATACAGAGAATGCGATTGGAAGAAAATGTCACGTGCAGAGAACAACAAAAGGGGGGAGAAAAGTTTTTGAGTTTATTTTTGTTACTTGTTGAATTGCTTATTCTTTATTCCATTTTTATTTCTACACACACACACACATATATATATATATATATATATATATATATATATATATGTCTGCGTGTATATATGGCTGCGTGTATTAAAAATAATTATGTTGTGTATATATATTTATATATATCACTTTTTTAAAATTTCCTAATCTCTTTTTGTGTTTGCGTAGGATTAGGGATCCGACCGGATGCCAGAAATTCACCCGCTGTTTCAGACACTCCAGCCGAGAGATCTCTTTAAGATTCTAACTCCCCCTTTAAGTGTAATTGTTTCTATATCTCTTGCACTTTGTTCATCGGGTATACTCGCCAGGTAGTTTTTGAAATTCTTTTTCATTAGTCCGGTTGCTCCTATAATTACTGGAATGATAGAGATCTTCCTAAGCTTCCAGTTTTTTTCATGTTGTACCGAAAACCTTGGTATTTCCCCTTTCAACTCTGTTCAATCTTGCACAATCAGGGACACTAACCTCAATGAGGGTTGCTACTTTCTCACTATAATGCCATATCAATATGTCAGTTTTAAGAGCTTCGTTTTCGAAATATGTACCTTTAGAGATTGCATTATCATAGTGGATGGTGTATAACGTATTTAAAACTGTTCCTTCTGGTATATGCTCCTCAGACTTGCTGCTACACTTGATATTAAACTTATTACATATAGTCAAGTGAAGATATTTGTACAACCCGTTGTGTCGCATTGTGTAGAAACGTTCAGCAGAATCTTACAACTGGATTTCATGTGGTTCACACTATCAACATATGTGTGGCAGAAACTACACTTTTTATTGTTGCTGAGACCACTCATCATTTTAAAGGCATGAGTCAACCAGCCTTGATCTACAGCAGCCACTATCTGACTCTCATGATCATAGTGGAGCTATCCTCTTTTCAGCCAGTCTACAGAGCCTTCCTTATCTATATATTCCTGGGAAAATTCACCTAGGAAATACTTAGCACGTTGTTGGTGTGCCCATTTGTTCCAGCTTTCTGGAATGAAAGGTCTTGGTGTATTTCTGGCAGGTCTTCCGGTCTATTACCGTTGCAGAATTGTTGTCCGTTTCTGCCTCATTTGTAAGACAGTCCTGTCAAAAATGGTTGGCCAGTTTTGTGATAAAGGTTGTTCTGCCTGCTTTGGTTTCTTTGTGATGGCATACCATCATAAGGTTTTGGTCTTGGAGCTCATCATATATTGGCCGGTGCTCACAATATTGGCTCGAGGTTGATGGTCAATTTCTGAGCGACCCATACCCCCTGCTCCTCTTGGCAGATACAGCCTTGGTAGACACTGATTCCTGTACACTACTCTGTACAGTGTCAACATTTTTCTCGATTAAGTATCTAATCTATTAATGTAGTTTAATGGCAAATCAATAATTCCAAAGCTGTATGTTATTACTGGCATGGTTAGTGGCAGTTACTTAATTTTTGCTTCCAAGCTGTCTTTTGCGAATCCTTCTAACACGGCGTATATATTCTCTGCCAATCTTGCTCTCATCTTGGCATTTGGAATTGAATCGTTTTCTTCTATGCCAAGGTATTTTGTATTGTTCCTGTTCTTCAAGGACTTTGATGTTAGTATCTTCATCAACCTGTATGTTTTCCGTGTGGATCTTTTTCCCAGCTCTAAGGGAACACTGGTCACATTTGTCCAATATCTTTGGAGAAGGTATGGGCAACCTGCAGGAGTCGGTTTAAGTCAGCATCTGAACTAGCATACAGCTTGAGGTCATGCATTAAGATCAGGTGGGTGACTCTTTGGTTTAGGCTTTGTTGGCGACCAAGGCCCAGATTGTAGGCTTTTGTTTAGAAATTTATTTATCGGATCCATCGTCAGGCAAAAAAGTAGAGGAGATATGCTATCTCCTTGGAGGATTCCTCTACGGATCTTGACATCAGGGATTTGTATTGTTCCATTAGTGTGGTTTAATGACATGGTTGTTTGCCACATTTTCATATGTACTGCCATGCTTTTCTTGATGACCGGATGGATCGAATATAGTTCAAGGCAGCGCAGAAGCTATGTGTGGGTCACACACACACTATCGTATGCCTTTTGGTAATCGATCCACGCCATGCTTTAGTTTCTGCGCCTCTTCCTATAGTCCTCAAGGATGGTCTTTTTTACCAACAACTGGTCATTGTGCCGATACACTTTCTCCTGCACCCTGCTTGTTCTTTATTCAGGTACGTTCCAGAAGAGAAGTGTCTGGTAGATGCTGTATGCAACCAGACCACTGAAGAGTTTGCAGGTTGTAGATCGGTCTGTATTTAGTATTTTAGTGTAATATATATATATATATATATATATATATATATATATATATATATATATGTATATATCCCTTAATGTGTCATTTTACATCAGTCGAAGTTCTCAGAAATCTAGGGGCCCCTTCCTGGGGCTAACACTTGATCTCTATATGAGATACATAGATACCCGAATATTCTATTAAAATTCTCCTTTATTTCTCAAACATTGAGTTAGTAAAAAAGTTAAGAATAATAAATTTCTTCTCTCCCCAACTGACCAGTCAAGTATATCATAGTATATATTTCTTGTGGTATGTTGGTCTTACCGGATTCCAGGACAAGAATTCATCTAGTCTGGTGGAGTATCCAGCTACGTTGTGTTACTTGAGGTAACATCACTAGGAGAAGATGCACTATTCCTCGTATGAGGGGATCTTATTTGTGTTGCGGACACTATGTAATTTTGAATATTTGGTCAGGGTTTACTTGTAGGCGTAAGTATCCTTATGTCAGGGTGTCCTAACAAACCCTTGTACAGAGAGACCGAAGACACTCGGGGATAGTGTCTAGTAGGTAATTCAAACTCCCCATGTACGTGTGTGTGTGTGTTAAAATGAATTATGCATATAATGTTATACGCAAACGCTTAAAGCTTAAACATGTTTTTAACTTCCATCATTATTTCGTAGAACTAATAGAGATAATACAAATAGTTTTAGCATACCATGCAAAAACGGTGAATAACAATAAAACAACTGGTAAAAGTGTAATTCCTTAGAGATCAACCATCATATTATTCCACCAATCCCGAAATTCCATCTACAATTATCAGCATATGCAATTGCTGTTTCCTCTCTATTATTATACTTTGTTTTGTTTCATGGCGGTTTGGTAAACAAAATATTAATTATAGCCAAAATAATCAGAATAGTTCAAACATTGATTCAGAATTTAGTTTATATCCGTTGTAGATCATTTCTTTTATTGACTTGACTTTATATTTGTATTCTTTTTAAATTTTGAATTAAGATAAGATAATAGCACATTGTTGGACTTTTTTGTTTTTCATCTTAATTTATCACGTTTGAATGGGATCTGTGTTGCTGTTTTGTATTTCCTCTTCTACTTTATCCGTTGAACTATGGCTGGGATGAATAAACGAATAAGTAACAACAGTGAGATATAATACTTATATGGGGTCTTGGTGGATTAAAAAAGAAAATTCGACAAATTTAAAGAGACCACCGATTGGTTCATAATATTTTTATTGGTTTTTCTTCAATCAGATGGATTTATGCGCGGGGCCGTTTGTGCGGAAACGAGTCTAAGCACTAAAAGAGTAACTTCGCCGCTACAACTCTGACATCGTTTCAAGGAGATTTAACCACTGACCTTCTTTAGGTGCATTTTATCGAACTCGGGAATCTGTAGCAAATTTCAAATAAAATATTTATTTAATCCACGAGGGTAGATTGCTCTCGTTCCGTCAGCCATAACCGGGTAGTAGTTTTAAGAAATTCGTAATTATATTCTTAGTATCACACGCACTGAGGCCGACAGAAATACATTGCCCGATTGAAAAGCATTCTACAGAAAGCATCCTGACTAAAAATTGATGAAAAATATACAAATGTGAGACACGCCACCCTATTAAAACAAAGGCTAGACGATGATCGTAAAAACGTCAAATGTGGTGATATAGAAAATTCGGAAATGGCTGACAAGATATGTGGAGAAAAGAAAAAGCATCTGCCTTTGGGTAATGAAGTCAAAATTATAGACAGAGACGAACGGTGGTGAGTACGATGCATTAAAGAAGAAACGCATATGGTAAGCGACAATGACCGTATAATTAACTACAATATGGAAACCAACGAGTGTAAGTAGTAGATTAAGGCACCGTTCCCTCTCCCCTCTCTCTGACTCTCTATCTATCTATCTATCTATCTATCAATCTATCAATCTCTATATATATATATATATATATATGATTATTTTTATTTATACAGACATGTACAAAAGCTGCGACACTGGCATGTCGATGTTATCGATCAACAGATATTATAAACTGAGATCTCATCAGGGAAAGTTAGAATCCGATCTTAACCTTAGATCATATTATGAAAGAATGTAATGGAGAAAAAAAGAAGAAAACAAATTTAAAATTTCAAAATTTGGGAAGTCACGTGGTTGGGACCGTTAAGAATCAAAATGTTAAAATAAAAATCAAAAATTCAAATATAAAATATGAAATATAAAATATAAAATCAAAAATTCAAATATAAAATATGAAATATAAAATATAAAATCAAAAATTCAAATATAAAATATGAAATATAAAATATAAAATAAAAAATAATAAATGATAAATAATATATATATATATATATATATATATATATATATATATATATAAGAAATAGTTGAGAGGGGGAATGGGTGAGGAGGAGAGGGGGAATTGTTGTGATAGGGTGTGAAATATTTGAAATATTTGGAAAATGATAGCAATGAGTAAAGGAGTGGAGGGGTGAAGGAGAGGGAGGAGGGAGGTAATGGAACAAGTGGGTATGGAATATTTGAAATATTTGGAACATGAGCAAGTTTCATTGGACTGCAGTGTTAAAAATGTGAGGGAAAAACGGAATGAGTTAGAGAAAGTAAAGATTCATGGAGAAAAAGGAAGGGTGTGAGTAAGTGGAAGAGTGGCATTAAGGTTAGAGATGAAAATAAATGTTATCTATGATCAGGCAAGAGTTTTTGTTCTGTAAGGATGATCTTGTTTATTAATGGTGATAGGTTTTCATACCCTATCACAACAAATCCCCCCTCTCCCCCTCACCCATTCCCCCTCTTAACTATTTCTTTCGTACCTTCACTCTTCCATACCCCCTTCTTAAACCCCATCATTTTCTCAAAACGCTCTCTAAGACCATAACTTTCGCCCATCCACCAAAATCACAGCCCCCCTCCTTCTCTACCCACCCTACTTTTCTCTGCATACACCCCCCACCCACAAACATTCCAACTTAATTTTTCCCCTTCAGTCTTGACCGCAGCCATCTGTTCAAACACCTCCTTCCTCCCTCTCCTCCACTCCCTCTCTGCAATCCACATAATTCCTGCTCATCCCCCCACCTCTTTCTCTTACTACCAGCCACAGTAGTCCTTGCTAACCCCCATCTTTCCACTTCTTCCCCACTCATTTTCATCAACATTCATTTTTCACTCCTCACAAGTACGGACGTCCACCCAGTAGTGACCATTATTTTCTTCCTTTTTCCCAATATCTCAACCCTACATGTGTTTGTACTTGCATGACATTTTTCGATTTTTATATTATCATCTTGATGAAGTCTTATAAATAAAGACGAAACGTTGATGTACACATAAAAAACATCCATTTTTGGGTTTTCCTTTTTCATTTTCCCATCACGTCGGATTACCTTCATCCTTCTCTTCTCATATATATATATATATATATATATATATATAACGCTGCCCTAATCTATTACGTATAATTTTAGTTCCCATATTGTATTTAATAAAAAGTAATGTGATATATCAAGACAAGATTATATTTAAAGCATCCAATGATGTCTATAAGAATTGTCCACACGAACTATAACGAGACGGATGCATGTTTTGATTAGCAGCCATTACTAAATTGCAATCATCTGATGAGATCGGAAATTAATTTTAAATAAACAGTAACTCTAAAAACAACAATAAATAAAAAAAAGGAAAATGAATGAATATATTAGTTAAACTGGAAAACTACTGACTGTTGTCATCAAGACCACTACTACTACTACTACTATAACTACTATAACTACTAGTATTGTTTCATCTATTATTACTACTATCGGTCATACTTTTACTACTACTATTACTATTTGGAATAGTCAGTATTACCATCACTCTGTTCGTTAAACGAGTTCAAATCTATCAGGCAACCATTTACCCTCGCAACCATAAGTAAAATATAGACGCTGCTGTCTTTCATTGATACGTTTAATAATTAATTACTAATTTAACTGATACGGCACAAGCACGTTCACACATCTGTTAGATCACCGAAGGTAAGCAACGTTGAGCCTGGTCAGTATCAGATGGGTGACCATTTGGGGATACCAGGCGCTGTACGTAGGAGGAAGTCGACACCTCTCTGCAAGAACTGCAACACCCTAACTTCGCCATCACCCTAACCTGCGATATGCATGCGAATGGAAACCGCTTGTGGATTTGATACTCCCATCGAACTCCCAGGTAAATGTAATTAGTTAATTCAAACTTATCAAGGCTAAAATCTACTCGATTATAACAGATGGATTGTCAGTTGAATGGTGAAGAAATTTATATAGTAATTTATTTTTTGTGGAAAATGCAGTAAAATGGTGTGTTTTGACTTGAAGACTTTTTTTCCGGAAGTGATCTAATGGTCTTCTCGTGAGCTTTATGAACGAAAGATCCTGGTAATTATTCCTCTATTCCAAGTTGTTCGTTTGTGCTGAAAACAATTGTCAAGTTACAGTAGATTATTTTGAAATTCGGCATGAAGAAATGAATAAAGACGAAGTCATTGGAATTAATAATACGATTGTAGAAGTATGAAAAGGAATTAGAAAAGCGACGGAGGCAGATCTATTTTCAATTCAGTCGCTCAATGCAAGGTATATTCCGTAAAAAAACAATTTATTTAATTAATTTTTTTGCAATCGGACACTTGCTTGCATTCGCGCAGCTTTTTGCCTTGTGTTTTTCTCCACAATCTTTATTTTACTTTTTCAAATTTTAAATCTTGGCCTTTGCCAACTGATCTATCCTAGCAATTTTCTTCTGATGATAAGATTTGGATCTTCGAAAAGCCTGGCTTAAGGAAAAAAAATATATAAAAGAATATACCTTGCATTGAGCGACTGAATTGAAAAAAGATCTGCCTCCGTCGATTTTCTAATTCCTTTTCATCCTTCTACCTATCTATCTGCTCTATCCGGTATATTGAGCTGTATACTTTTCACAATAGGTTTTACCTTTCCTAAAAGTTCGCTTTTAGTTCTCCACTTATATATATATATATATATATATATATATATATATATATATATATATATATATATATATATATACATATATATATATATATATATATCAACATTTGAATAAATATATATATATACATATATATATATATATATCAACATTTGAATATATATATATATATATATATATATATATAATTATTTCCACAATCAGACAACGCCGCAGCCCACAACTTATGAAAGAAACAAACCGGAAGTCCTAGACTCGAGTTTCGCCCTCCTTTGGGCTCATCAGTAGAACACATCCGAACTCAGGATTCGAAACCCGCATGGTACTCTGCCACTAAGCTACCTCGCCACATACAAGAATGTGGGCTGCGGCGTTGTCTGATTGTGGAAATAATTATATATATCATCTCACATTCAAGAAATCTAATATATATATATATATATATATATATATATATTGTATATTGGTTCTCATTCCCAAATACTATTTTATCAGTTGGAGACCAAAAACAGGATCAATTATTTGACCGCCAAAGTTTATTTTATCCATTTTATAAATTTTACTGTTTAATTATTTTTTGCCGTGTTTTATTTTATTTATTTTGTTTTACTCGACGTTGATTATGCAATTTTGTTTCTACGATAAAATCCAGCTGGGATGATTGGATAGCAATTTATTCTTTTTCAGCGAAATCTGAGATAGAACTTGCAGAATAATAAAATTATCTTTAAGTTAAGACCTGGAGAATTATCAGAGCCCATACATCCACCATTGCCCGATTATACCTTCTGTGAAAAGTCGTTCCTTTAAGGGTGTTTCTAAACTCATAGTCTCTTAGAAATACGCAGATCTTTATGAAAACGGGTGTGTATTTCGCAGTGCCTCGTTTAAAAAATCCTAAAATTTCTCGAATTATTTATGAAATTTGTCGATGTGTTTAGAAATGTTTATTTTCGGAAAATTTTCATCATTTTAAAGACTAATTTTTATTTGATATGAATTAAACATTAGTCGACGCTTTAAAAAAATTAAGCAAATACTGTGTTTACTTAAGTGCCATTGTATTTATCTACCTCTCCACATGAGCAAAAGTCATTGCACAAGGTTACTTGTATATGAAGAATACATGTCTCAAAAAGCGGCAGTTTCGACTGGGTAGATAAAGTAACATCGATATTACCTCAGTAATAAGAACGCCTCAGGCTAAATCAATAATTTATCGGATTGTTTATGAAAATTGTACATGAACTATTTTTAGAAATAGTTCATATACCGTAAACTTTCAGCATTTTTGTAAAACTAATACATATTTATTGTATATGTATTAAACAGTAATAAATAATTTTAAAATTTTAAAAAGTACAGTCCTAGATACATGGTCAGCTTAATTTGGAGAATACAGGTCTCCAAAACCGGTACAAAATGTAACTTGTATATTCAAAGACGCCTCAGTTGTATCAATAATATTCACAAACCCAAAAGTAGGGTGGAAATATAGCAATATACGGCAATGGTGATAGTGAAGTAGTTAGTAGTGTGGGCACAGTGTTCAAGGATGTAAAACATCTTAAAATGTATTTGAAAGTCAGGGAGTATTAATTAATTAATGTCTAATGACTACGGATCAAATTCATGGCAAATCTGAAATATTTTCTTTTTCAAATAGAAGGTTGGGTCTATATTATGCCTTTAACATTTCTTTAGAATATCCCAAAGAAACTGAAATTTGTAGAATATTTATTAATTTATACATATTGTATACACTTTTCGAAATCGAAAGTGTCGAAATTTTCACAGAAGGCTTCGACCCCTATTTTACCTCCTTTGCATGAAACAAAATAAAAAAAAATATAGCCTACATTTGGTACCCTAACCGATTTGAAACTGTATTCGAAAATTCATAATTATCAGTTAATTAGTTCAGGAGTGAATCCTGTAAAGACAAAAATATAAACATATAATAAACATACCTAACTTTATATATAGAGACAATATACTTAATATAGTTCGATATCAAGCTGAGGAAGTTATGAATTGAGACACTGGTTTAGTTTAAATAAACTGAAGAAAGTGATAAAAACCCGAAAAGATTGTCGCGGATGTGTTGTACTTGCGTTTCATAAATTAGTTGTCAAATTGTAAAAACAAGCCATAACTTTAAAATTAAAATGACTTTCGACTATAATCATCATTTCGAAACGGAGGGAGATGGGTACTTTAACTAGTTTGATATTAAATCGGAATGTCATGACGTTTCCCACGTGATTTTCAAAGAAAATACCGGATGTCAATGTTCTCTCCATAACTACAAGAAACAACAACAGGAAGACGTCAACAGAATTTGAACCCTGCTTTAATTAAGGATGTAATTAGCAAACACATAATTGCCTTGATTTTTTAAAAATATATTGATGTAATTTTGTAATTGTTTTAAAAGACCCCGATTTATCATTCATTAAGTTGATTTCAAGCTATAAGAAGTTATATATTGAGACAGTGGTTTAGTTTAAAGAAGCTGAGTTAAATTTAAAAATAATGATGCGAGGAATGTCGATGATATGCTGTTGTGTTTACGTGTAAGAAATTGAATAACATCTGCGTCATTAGATCGATTTCAAGCTATAAGAAATGTAGAGTATCAAATTATGGCACTTACAATAGAGCACATTTTGTAAGCTTGCATGTTTACTAGCGGAAATACAGATATAGAATTTAAAAAAGGTTATGTGTCCCTACCCCATGTTCATAGCATCATATTACGTTTTTATTACGTGTTTTTTTTTAGATTTTAGAATTTTAAAGTGTTTAGGTGGAAGCCAATAATGTACTACACATTAATTGGATGGAGGGAGTATTAGTAGAGTGCCATTTATTGCAATTATTGTGGGTAAATTCACAGTCTACGACTCCTTCGAGAAACGCCTATCTTTTACATGGACGGCGGCACCGGGGGGGGGGCTCAAGTCCCCCCCCACTCCCCCACTTTTTGACTTGTCCTCCCACTTTACGGTCATCAATAATGAAGTTATATATGCATGTGTTTAACCGCCCCCACACTTTTTAGGAGAGCCCCCCCCCCCCACACACACACACACTTGTATATATCCCACCGATCCTGGATGAGGATATATGTATATTGCAGTCTTGGAACTCATATATACATTTCTATTCTTAGTTTTTAATGTCGATAATTTCCAAGTTATAAATAAAATCAGGACAATACCCCTCTTGAGATTAGTATTCTGCTAGATAATTATTACAAATAAAAGTTATATGCTCTTGTATCAAGTTTTATGCGCACAGGTAACAAAAAATCTACTTTACTCACGTTACAAAAGTTCCACTACTACCCGCCTATGCAGTATAGACCATAAATCAATAAACTTATACATTTTCAACATACTTATCAAGCAGACGACGCTTCGTAATCCCAGCTCGTCACAATATTACATTTAAATAAAACACATTCTAGATTTAAATCACGGCAATGTATGTTTCTTCCACCGACTGTTGTGGATTCTATCGCTGACGAGCTCATACTCCACTCTTCTGTTTGTAATTCAAATGGTGTCACTTATTTGAATCAGTTCAGGTAAACGAAAAGGATCCGTTAGAACCAAAGTAGTTTGAGGAAATAAAAACAGCACTAATAACCCACTACAAAATGGACTGCGACATATTCTCCCTATAGCTCTCAGTATATACCACTTGTTTAGCTAAGGAAAACAACGTAAGAATATGTCTTCTATAAACAACAGTGCCTGCGGGATAATGTGTTCATAGTGCGGTTTGGGGTTGTGAAATCCCACCTACACTTCCACTAGTTCGGTAAGGTAATATAATCGACTGGTCCACTGACGTAATAAAATCTACAATAATGACAATCGCAACAAATTATTGTCATAATCAACGCTGGGGTCTGGCTGAAACGTTGCTGGATGGAGGAATGGCAGGCAGCAGATAAATCAAGGTTGCACAGATTTGTGGAGGACCCGGATAACCTACCAGGCATGGACCCCCCTCGCCGGCAGTGGACAATGCTCAACCGCCTCAGGACAGGAGTCGGTCGTTTCGCCGCGACCATGAAATGATGGGGACTCAGGGACTCGACTGTCTGCGACTGTGGTCACTCTGAACAGACAGTAGACCACATCATCGAGTCATGCCTTAAACATCGACCACCCAAGGGCGAAACCGGTATAGCTGCGCTAGACAACAAAACATTAACATGGCTTTTCTCAACCGAGCTGGTGATCTAACAGTGAGATGCTGTGAAGCAAACGAAAGAAGAAGTCATAATCAAACCGCTAAGTAATCACACGCAGTTAATACCATTGAGAAAAGTTAGTACTCCCATAGCGCTCCCCATCTTTCGACTGGAAATCAATTCCCTCACATACACCCTTACCCTCACGTAGGTATTAGCTTTGATGAATGGCTATCTTAAATTAAAAATAAAACAAAATGATAGATTATAATCAGCCCCCCATCTTATTGGCCGAGGATTTAGTGCTGATACGTGTGATCGCGTCGTCTGATATCGCTACAAGACGGATCACATAGACTTCTAAGTATATGGCACTTGTTCACTTTTTTCTGGTAGCTTTTCATGTTCTATCAAACATCTTTTATAACGTGAATGTGTGAATTTTTCTCAGTGTTATTTTATCTGACATCATTTAAGCATTTGTATGCATGTCATATGCGAATACACACGCTGCAAATGGCATCGGAGAAAAAGTCTTAACTAGCAACACAATAAACACAAAGTAATGGCAATAAAACAAGACATCTATGCGGCGTGTGAGGAAGGAAAGATATAAAAAGATGTTTTCAAACACTCAATGTGCAGAATGTTGTCTTCCTCGGAGTCCATTCTTTTTTCTTTAGTGACTTCCTGGTTTTAAGCGGAAATTGTAATTTTAGGAACGCAGAGAAAACTCTTGAAAACATATTAAATTAATTTAATTATACATACTTGCGATTATGTAGACATAAACAATCTCTATCTATATACACATATATATGTTCATATACGTATATATGTTTGTAAAATGGAGGGAATACGTGTAATAGATAATTCATTGGCATATGCAGACAGACATACATACGCGCGAAAACGCACGCGTACACCCACCAATACTCCCCCCACCAGGGTGGGCCAAAATATGAGTCCTATCTTTAAATTTGAATAACTTGAATTTGAATAACTTCCACAAAATAAAAGTTAAACTCACCAAACTTTATGTGTGTGTAGACTGACCCTTCCGAGATTTTTTGAAATAAACAAAACAAATTTTAGCCGAAAAACACTTCTTAAAACTTACAAAAACTAAAGTATTGTTTTTTACACTGTTTTGAGTTTTTTAAGCAAAAATAATGTTTTCTAAATGGGGGTACGTTCCTTAGGGCTAATACGGCTCATGCTTGCTTCGGAAGGGGTCCTTTACTTATTCTAAAAAAAAAATTTTTTTAAATCAATAAATAAAAAAGTTATGAATTTTTAAAAATAGGACCCTTATTTTTGCCCACCCTATATATATATATATATATATATATATATATATATATATATATATATATATATATGTCTGTGATTTTTTGAAGGCTAACCAAAGCATTCCGTTCAGGAGACCCATCATCACCACAAAAGACTTTTTCTTTCAAAGAATTTGAATATATATGATAAATAAATAATCTTTGAATGAAAAAAGTCTTTTGTGGTGTTGATTGGTCTCCTGAACGGAATGCTTTGGTAAGCCTTCAAAAAATCACAAATAAACGCTATGTAATCTGTAATCGAGTATCATCGAGCTTGTTTTTATTGGCCTAATCCCCGTCTTCACTGAATAATCTATCTTCTTAGGGAAAAATCTAAATATATATATATATATATATATATATATATATATATATATATATATATATATATATATGTATATAATGATAAAGTATTTGGATTAAATTTGGCGAAATATTCAGAAAATAAAAAGGAAATGTTTGTAACCACGCAGCTCCAAAATGAAAATCAATCAAATCCATGTGCATGCTTAATAATTCGTCTTCATTTATCGAAAGACTTATTCTGAACAATATCTTAAGAAATTGTTCGATTAATAAAGATGAGATATTTAGCATGCACATGAGATCAATTTGCTATTTATTTCAATCTGTGGGATGACACACTTTTGACATTATTTTCACTACATACATATTATAAATAACACGTGTCAGCAGATATGATGCGTCTCGAAAAAAATACAAGCTATTAAACGCCGAATTCAAGAAAAAAATGCAGCTATAAAACCACTGTGTCTAGTCTTTATTTGGAATATTATTTTAAAATAAATTAAATTCTCAGGAATATATATACATATTCAGCTCTGTTTCTAAATTGTTGAGATGTGGATTGATAATTTGTATAATTTGGATTATTCGGACTACTGTTCTTATCTTGAGTATAATTCTCATAACGTTTCGGCTGTGTAACCCTCGACCATCTTCAGCTGTATCTTGTCCAACTCGGAAATTTTTTATGTCGAACTCTGAACTCTGCACGGAATTTCGTACGCAAACCGTTATTTAATCCACAGGGGTATAGGGCGCTGTCGTTCCACCAGCCATGACCGAGTAGTGATTAATAGTAAGACTGCAGCTTTAAATTACAGGAATAGGATAAAAGTACCCAACATTAATACTAGAATTGTCCCCTATGACCCGTTGCGTAACGGATAAAGAACTAAATAAGCATTCACTTCTAGGTACAATCTTCTGAAGAGTTAAATTGCAGTTCTCAGTGCGGGCGATACTAAAAATTACGAATTACTGAAAACTTCTACTCGGGCATGGTTGACGGAAGGAGATCATGCCACCCCCGTGGATCAAATAAAGGGTTCCGTTCGAAATTCCGAGACGTTCTGAGAATAACACTCAAGATGAGAAAAATAGTGTGAATAATCCAAATTATAC
>OY744530.1:107877060-107907060 GCA_963556195.1 Sepiola atlantica | reverse complement strand
TAGCTGTAAAGAGAGCATCCATATTCTTCTAAGTTCTCAAATAGACTTTAAAAGCTATTAAAGAGTGTTCTAAACAACACAAAGTGAGAAAGGGCGAGGATATAATCAAGTTAAATTAATTATGAATTACAACTAAGCAGAAGAATCAAAACGCAATTTAAAAAACATATCTCAATTTTAGAACTAAACACTATTTTAGCATGTAATTGTGTATACGAAATATATAGAGAACAAACGAACATTAACTCAGCTTTAGTATGATAACAAATCAGAATAAATATGGATGCTGTAATAGAGAAAAAGAACTATATATATATATATACATATATATATATATATATGTATATATATATCAAGGGAGGCGCGATAGCGCTCTATCCCTTAATAGACTTCAAAAATGGCCTATGCTGAAAATCTCATTTCTTTGATCAATCATAACTCGAAAGCCAATAAACCAAATTATTTAAAACTTTGCACAAAATTTTCATTTGATAGGTTCTATTAGTGTGTAGAATTTCAGCATCATTAGTCAAGGCAACCCAGAAATCCAGAAACATCAGGAGTGATTTTGTGTTATCCGTGTGTACGTACGTACGTGTGTGCCACCCTGTATCCCATCAACTATTTGATGAATTCAGCTGATTTTTGGCAGATATAGAGGTTCTAGGGTCTAGTTGATGGCATTTTAATTTCAGTTTACCATATACCTTAGTTTACCAGAAAATTCCAAAAAACTTAAAAATTACCATTGTCTTGAGGCATAGCCTTTACAAAAGTAGTGACATTCCATGATAAATGCTAGTATACTGAAATCATATGCCCTTAAAAGGGTTAAGATGAAAATTAATATACACTAAATGTACTAAAGGAAGGAAATTCCCATTTTTTACACTTTTATTGTCATTAAGGGTATGACTACACATCAACCAAACCATTTCATTATCACATCACTACAGTATAAATATCTATGCATGAGTGGATGAAGTGTATTAGGTGCGCTGAAGAAAAATTACTAGAAGTAAAATACATAGCCCTGTTGTGCTAGCATACTCTTAATGACAATAAAAGTGTAAAAATTTGGGAATTTCCTTGCTTTTGTACATTTAGTGTATATGAATTTTCATCTTAACCATATATATATATATATATATATATATATATATATATAAAGATAAATAGAAAGAAGAGACATAAATATGTACGAATGGCAAATCTATTTCAACTTCGATTGTTCAATGCAAAGTTTACTCGGTAAATGTACATATTTATCTCTCTTCTTTCATTTATCTTTATAATTGCTCTAACTCGTGTATTGAGCTTAAACTATTTCCCTATAGGCTATATCCTCTAAAAGTATACTTTTAGTTTCATATATATATATGTTTATATGTATATATATATATATATATATATATATATATATAGAGAGAGAGAGAGAGAGAGAGAAGATACAGAGAGAGAGAGGGAAAGAGAAAGAAAGAGTCTGAAGAAAGTCTGATAAAGAGGCCTTTATATGATCCTTTTGTTAGAATTTGAAACCGAGGGTACCGATGTTGTAAAGATCTTCTGTAAAACAAACATTAATACATATATATATATATATATATATATATATATATATAGAGAGAGAGAGAGAGAGAGAGAGAGAGGGAGAGATAGATAGATAGATAGATAGATAGATAGATAGATAGATAGATATGTGTGAATAAACTGGGTAAGGTAATTATAAATAATTATACAGAACACTATAGATTCATAAAGGGGGGGTATGAGTGTTAATAAATAAATATAATTTTATGAAGCCATGTAGGCAATTGTGTATAAATATGTATTTACGGTAGTTCACAGAGTTGCCCCTTTTTATGACATACCCTAATAAACTTTCTACTGCAATTACCATTTTTAACTTTGGCTGGTCATTATTTGGGATCTGCTATTTAATATCGTGTGAAATGTACCCGACTATCACCACCTAATTTCATCCGTCAAGTGGTTGTTAGGCGGGCGAAAGGGAAACAACGAGACTAGGTTGGGAGGAGTGACACTTAGACGGGGAAAGAGTGCGTTAGCAGAAGGAGATGGAAAAAAAACAACCTTTCGGCGTTTCGTGATAAGACGAGAGTTATGTCAGCTTTATTAATAATGAAGAAGAAGAGTGAAAAGCAAAAGAGAGTAGGAGAGGGAGAGAGGGAGGAGAGGGAGAGAGGGAGGAGGGGGAAGGAGGGAGGAGAGGAAGAGTTTGTTTATTTCTTTTATAGGATAGGGTTACTTAATCTAAGTTTTTAGTCAACAGTACTTCGATTTAAATAAGGTCAGATATATTTAAGTAATCCCCATTAAATCGGCGTATTTACCAATCTAAAGAAAGCCAGACCAACTGAAATGATATTTCAACCATAAACGTGACGGACCGATAAAAATTCTGTCAAACTTAAACTGGATTGTGAAACAAACATGCTATTTCAAGCTGAAGCAAAACCGACGGACGACAATTCTTTTTCGGACGTAAGAACAAAAGGCTTTTTAATCCTAACCCTAACCTTAACAAAAGGCTATTTAATCCTAACACTAACCCTAACCTTAACAAAAGGCTATTTAATCCTAACGCGTAACAGTACGACAAGAATTATATTTGAAACTTAAGAATGACACACAAATGAAAAAGTTATTTCGAACTTAGGCGATAAGATAAAAAAAAAGGTCTATTTCAAACTAAATCGTGACTGACCGACGTAAATGCAATTTAAAACTTGAGAGTGACAGACAAACGAAAATGCTATTTTTACATAAGCGTGACAAACGGACACAAAATAATGTAATTTCAAACTTAAACCTGACAGACTGACGGATATTTTCTTTCAAACTTAAGATTGGTGAACGAACAAACACACTATTTCAAACTTAAGCATTACAAACCTACGAAAATATTTTTTGAATGAAATAACTTGCTTAGAAGTTAGAATAACAAATAACCAGAGTGTAAGCTCTTTACAAGAGGATGGTTTATTACTAAGTATATATATTGCACAAAACACTACCGGTAATCCAGTAGGATTAACCTAATACATTCGAATACCGTCGATTACAGCCCACCATACATACTACTATTCGTAGTATATATATACTACAGACTAGTGCACTTATCAGCCTTGAATGAGAGTCAGGTATTCCATCAAAACACTTCTGCCCGAAGCTGAAAATCTCCCTTGAATTTTCTGCTTCTAATATTTCTTCATTTTAGGATCCGGGCTGAAGTGCTCCACTGGTTTACTTTCACTTGTGCTCTTTCTTTTATTCTGAATTAACAGAATTGGATCATTTCCAGTTTAGGGCGAAGACAAATTTTATTCTGCATGTAAGGCTGGTCCAGTAGATGTATACATAGGTTTGTGTACAATATTGGGTAGTGGCATGTCAAAAGCATCACATAGAATCTTCACTAGGACTTCTGCCTCACTTTTTTATTACTATAAAAATATTGTTCTCTAATTTGGTTAATCAGTCGAATGTTTGTACTTTTTATGGTGTGGACCACTTTGCCAATCATTTTCTGAATTCTACCATTTATTGTGTAGACCATTTTGCAAATCATTTTCTGAATTGTACCATTTATGTTGTAGACCACTTTGCCAATCATTTTCTGAATTGTACAATTTATCGTGTAGACCACTTTGCCAATCATTTTCTGAATTGTACCATTTATTGTGTAGACCACTTTGCCAATCATGTTCTGAATTGTACCATTTATTGTGTAGACCACTTTACAAATCATTTTCTGAATTGTACCATTTATGGTGTAGACCACTTTACCAATCATTTTCTGAATTGTACCATTTATGGTGTAGACCACTTTGCAAATCATTTTCTGAATTGTACCATTTATGGTGTAGACCACTTTGCCAATCATGTTCTGAATTGTACCATTTATTGTGTAGACCACTTTACAAATCATTTTCTGAATTGTACCATTTATGGTGTAGACCACTTTGCCAATCATTTTTTGAATTGTACCATTTATAGTGTAGACCACTTTGCCAATCATTTTCTGAATTGTACCATTTATGGTGTAGACCACTTTGCAAATCATTTTCTGAATTGTACCATTTATGGTGTAGACCACTTTGCCAATCATTTTCTGAATTGTACTATTTATGGTGTAGACCACTTTGCAAATCATTTTCTGAATTGTACCATTTATGGTGTAGACCACTTTGCCAATCATTTTCTGAATTGTACCATTTATGGTGTAGACCACTTTGCAAATCATTTTCTGAATTGTACCATTTATGGTGTAGACCACTTTGCAAATCATTTTCTGAATTGTACCATTTATGGTGTAGACCACTTTACCAATCATTTTCTGAATTGTACCATTTATGGTGTAGACCACTTTGCAAATCATTTTCTGAATTGTACCATTTATGGTGTAGACCACTTTGCCAATCATTTTCTGAATTGTACTATTTATTGTGTAGACCACTTTACCAATCATTTTCTGAATTGTACCATTTATTGTGTAGACCACTTTGCCAATCATTTTCTGAATTGTATCATCCATCCAATAAGTTTTTCTACCTTAGACATTTTTAAAATATACTTTCGCTCCTTGGGAGTATCTTATGTTTACATCTTCTTCCTTTTTAGCAACTTTTTTCTTTGGATAGGCTATCAATCTATTGAAAAATAATCGTATTTTCCTTGCGAACATAAGTTCGGCAGGGGAGAACTCCGAGTCGTTGTTTCCATAATGAGTCACCCTATAAATTGCTACAATTTTCTGGATAGTTGTTTCTTCCGTCCCGATATATTTATATTTTTGTATAGCACGCTTAAACGTGTCAACAAATTTTTCAACTTGATCGTTCGATCTAGGATGATATACTGGTGAAGTACAAGGAAGTACAAACATCTTCAAATTATTTTCCTGTGAACGACGCACCATTGCTGCTGGCTAGTGTCTAGGGGACCCCGAAACGGCTGGAAATTTCATCTAAGGCACTGATGGTGTTCCTAGATGTAGGAGGTTTGCACTTGAATACATCAGTTTATTTCGAGAAAGAGTCAACCAAGATCAAGTAATAATATCCATTAATCGGTCAAGCATAGTCTATATGTAGACGTGCCCACGACAAATCCGTTTTGGGCCAAGGACTCGTGTTGACTGGAGGCGCCCTTGCAGCCAATCGAAAACGTCGGCATAGTTTTACAAAACTTTCTATTTCCTTGTCCATTCCTGGCCAGTATACGTAGACTCGCATGAGTGATTTCGTCCGGGGCATGCCAGGATTACCCGTATGAAATTCTATCAGCATAACTTTACGTAGAGGTTGAGGTATTACAATTCTATCTGCGTACATTAATGTGTTATCGAAAGGTGAAATCCGGATTCCCTTTTTCGTTCTTTTGTTCATCTCGTCTGGTTCCTTATTTTTAATATAAAATAATCGTTTTCGGCTTCTTTATTTTATTTGTTCCAATGTTACAGGTAATTCTCTGATAGTGTTTTACAACAGACCTGAGATTTCTGTTTCTTCTATTAGTGCTGCTATAACCGTCTCTTCTAAAATTTCTTAATTTTCGGGGATTAATCTTGACAGTCCATCCGCATGCCTATATTTTTTTGGATATATTCCATCCTAAAATGATAGTTCAGTAGGGTTACACCCCATCGCTGTAAACGATTAGCACTGTGGGTAGAAATGCTTTTTTTTTTATCCAAATCTAGTTACTAACGGTTTATGGTCTGTTTGAAGTATAAATGATCTACAATGTAAAAAGCGATGGTATTCTTTAACCCCGAACACAATCGATAATGCCTCTTTCTCGATCTGACTATGAATTTTCTCAGCCGATAGAAGAGTCTTTGAAGGGTTGGCGATCGGTTTAGTAGTACTATATTCGCATCAGTCGCAAGGATGATTTCTTTCACAGGATCACAGCTAAGACTAGATCTGAGAGTATACTTTTTCATTTTCTTGAAAGCCGTCTATCAATTTTTTGACTATATTCATTTTTTTGGTTTTCCTTAGTTACTCGTTATGGGGGCCCCTTGAATCGTACATTTTTGGAATGTAGATCTCATAATATCGGACCAACCCAATAAACGATTGCAGTTTAGCAACTGTGTTGAGTGCAGGCATATTTTTAATTGCATCGGTCCTCTATGGGTCCGGTTTCCTGCCTTCACAGTCTATCACTTGCCCGAGGTATTTAATTATTTCCATGAAGAATTGACATTTCTTGGGACGTAATTTGAAACCAAATTCTGATAGTCGTTTGCACATAACTCTGATGTGTGTTTTTGTGTTCGTGAACGTTTTTACTTTTGACTAGAATATCGTCTATGTCTACATAGACGATATAGCAAACTCAAGCCCCGCCAACATAGTCTCCATAATCTGCTGGTGTGTATTTATGCACAAATATTTTGAGCATCCATCGTTCACTTTAACCTGCAAGTATGCGTCAGATAGATCAATTGTTGAAAACATCTTTCCTTTATTTAGCTTCGAGAAAATTTCTTCTGGCGAAGGAAGTGTATAATTATGATCGTTCAGACAATCGTTTAACTCGGTTGAAAAATCTGCGCACACACTTATTTTTTTGTTATTCTTTTTGACGTAGACGGTTGGCGACGCCCAGTCGGTATGGTCTACCTTAGATATAGTTCTTATTTTTTCTAATCTTTTCAGTTCCTTATTAATTGTGTCTAAGGACGAAAAAGGGGCGTTTCTTATTGATTGAACAATTTGAGTAACATTTTCCTTAAGTTCAAACTTGACTTCTGTCTTTGTACATGAACCCAAACCCTCAGATAAACTCTGTGATATTCTTCTTTCAATTCATTCATGAATGTTTCATTTTAAATATATAGTTTTCTTTTCTGCACTGTTTATTTCGTCGCAAAAAGAGTTCATTCGGAGTTCAAATAAATTTAAAAGTACTATCCAGTCTATTCTAAAGAGACATGAATAAATCCCTTGAATCACATATACTTTTGTTTTTGCAGTTTTGTCACAGAAAGAATTTAATTCTCCTTTAAACTGTAATTCTTTTCCTAAAATCCATTTGGCAATTTTCTTGGTTTAGGATAATGTTAGTTTTCCAATTTTTCTCCATGTTTGTTCGTAAGTAATACGTATGTATGAGCCAAAACCCAGTAAAAAAAGTGACCGTACGACCATTTATACGCACATATACGTATTTTCGATTTTAACTGTTCTGGATTTCTATTTTTGATAACACAAAGTTTACTTTACTAAATTCTTTTTCTTATTCTTGCGGCAAACAGACTATTTATGACTTTTAATTCCGCAATATTCACAGAATTTATTCAACATACATCTTTAGTATGCTTATTATTCCCGCACGTCTCACATTTTCCTGTCTTTTTTAAATTTAAGAGGGGGTTTTATGTGTTGTACTTTGGCAACACTTTTTTCCTCAATTTTAACATTCATTAGACGCCGATATTCTTCCGATCAAAGTGGCTACAAGTCATCTTTCTCTTGCTTTTATCTGGATGCTAACCATTCAATTTTAGAGTTGTGTATGTGATGTACAAGCACACATCACTAGAATCCACTGATGTACAGATGTACAGATGCCTTGTCGACTCAACTCATCTTCGTTCATCAAATTTCTTAATTACTTTTGGTTATAGTGGAATCGCGACGTGGGCTGACCAAACGAATCAGAACCTTATAGTCATAAATTTACACACAGGCAGCATTATCTTATCTTACCATCGTTATTGTGCCTACAAAATATGGAAGGGATGGATCCGGTGAATACACCTGTATCTTAGCAGCGCATGTTTTTGTGAAGATGCTATGTGAATTAGACATTGCCCGGTATTCAAGAACGTTGTTAGTTTAACATAACAGGAACAAACTCATGAATATAAACCTGAAACGGTATGCCGCGGAACGCATATCACTCAAAACTAGACGTTGAAACGCGGGAACTTTGATAGATGTAGAAGCCCCTATGTTACTAAAGAGTTGCCGCAACTGATTATAGATATATCAGTTGCAACTGTTTAGCACAACTCAGAGAAGCTCTAGTGTTTGGCCCATCTTCTGCTTCTGCTGTTTCAGTAGAGTCGAAAATGGCTCAATACTAACCATGATCCTCAAGGTATTATGGAACGCGTGTAGGAAAATGTCACCGATCTCTTTTTGACTCCTTAAGAGGTAAATGAATATGTTACTCATAGCATACTACAGTGAGATCTACATTTCAAATCGCAGCAGAGATACACTATCTACGTCTAGGCACACTGATAAGTTTTAAACACGACAGGGTTTTCTGTGGATGACTATGATATATACACATATACATATATATATATATATATATATATATATATATATATATATCAAGGGAGGCGCGATAATATATTACGTATATATTTTTGTTTCTGTATTCGCTACAACAGTTCTCACTACATAATTAAAACTTAGTAATAGTATAAAAATACACTCATGGCAAGTGAGCTACTCAGAAACGATTGTGTTTAATTTTCGAATAAAATCGTCAGGCTGTTTTGTCGAGTAGTTGTTACTTTTTATTAAGTCGAACGGCCAATGGTCGAACTGATGCAGGAAGAAATAGATAACTTGCCCTAAGAACTGCCGAACAAATGAACGAACGGACAAAACGGCTGCACGGACAGAGGGACAGAAACACGGGCCAGTAGGGAAACAAACATATTGACGGATGAAGGAACGGATGGATAGATTAATGGATTGATGGATGGTCGAACAGACGGAGGGAAGACGAAGAGAAACAACGAATGGAGTGACTGATAGATTGACGGACGAAAGTTCGAATGGGCGAATTGTTGCCGAATTATTATACACATAAACATTTGGAAGTTTTTTTTAAGATCAATGGCAGTAAGTCTGCTTTCTGAACTATTTTTGTATTATTGTGTAACCACGTATTAAGGCCAATAAGCACTCGAGGATAAAGGTTATGAGATGATATGACTTTAAGTCTAGAGATTAGTTACACAATACGAATACTAATATTGATCAAGGCATGAACTGTGTTTGATCTATTATAGGTATGCTTAGGACGAAGATTTGGTGCTATTGGATTTTAAGACGATCAAGTTGTAATCAACAGCGAAGCAGTTCCACTATAATGTGTTCCACAAGCTTTGCCCGATGAAAACTCCGCCTGGCGTTAGACACATAGGGAAGAGAAGGAAATCACTTTCCGTTGTGGTAACAAGACGAGTTATTTCTGTGAATTATTTTTGAGGAGAAACACAAGATTAAACAGACGAAATTAAATGAGATATTTTCAGAAAAATGTTAAAGTTGCAGTAAAATATTGTGATAAGTCAGTTTCAAATACTTAGTATTGTTGTCTGTGTTCGCATATATAATATATCGTAATAAGTGGTGGTTCTACACTAAAAACAAGATTGGGTTTAAAACTAGAATTAACCCCCTTGACCCCATGAATCTACCGCCGTAAGGTAAATAAGAGGGTCAATTTTAGGTTACGTGTGAGTTACTGAGTTTGACAGAAAGATACCCTAATTCAGAAAAATGCACATGAAAAAGTCGAAGCTTACATCGGAAAAAAGTTGAGAGAATAGTAACAACCAACAGCAGAGTTGTCATCTGAATAAAAAATATATACGCGTAAATCATCAGTAATAACATTTTGAAACAAAATTCTTTATAGGTAAATAAAATAGATTTATTGACGATATTTACCTGGAAATTTAAACAAACTAAACCAGTTCTTCAAATAAATGTAAAGCAAAACTATATATATAAAAAAACTACTTTATCAAATGCGAAGTCTGCAAAGAGCAATTTTGAATTGCATTTCCTATTGATGAATGGATATACTTGTGAAATGAATCGCTTTAAGTCAAGCGACAAGTTTATTAATCTACCTTTATATACGATTTTGAATATCTGTGAAAAGTTAAAAACATCGGGGAATTTCATGAATATTGTTTACAAAGTTTGTAAGAAGCTCAAATATGTTTTTAAAAGGAAAGTAGAGTTAATCAATGACATAAAGCTGATGAGTTTACTTACGCTTTTAGAACATTTGGACTGGTTAATTTTTTATATGAAAATATTTTTCAAATACTCAGTATTGTTGTCTGTGTGGGTATATAATATATCGTAATAAGTATTGGTTCTACACTAAAAACAAGATTAGGTTTAAAACTAGAATTATCCCCCTTGACCCCATGGATCAGCGGACAACGGCGTCCATTAACACTCAGTTCTGAGTTGAGGTTTTCTTGAGGCTGAAGGTACATCCTTCGTACAGGCGATGATAAGTAAAAGTAAGGTTATAATTAATTAACATGTCTTACAAGCATAGGTGACGAGATAAGAACAATCTACCGCCGCGGGTTAAATAAAAGGTTCAATTCGAGGTTATGTGTGGGTTCCCTAGTTTGACAGAAAGATACCGAAATCCAAAGAAATGCACATGAAAAAGTCGAAGCTTACATCGGCCGAAACTTTGGGAGAAAAATAACAGCCAAGATCAGAATAGTCGTCTGAATACTCCAAATAAAAAAATATATAAATCCTCTTCAATAACATTTTGAAACAAAATTCGTTGAAGATAAAAAATATATATATTCCTTGCCGATATTTACCTAGAGGATTAAACTAAATAAACCGGTTCTTCAAATAAATGTAAAACAAAAAAAAACCTACTTTATCAAATGCTGAGTCTGCAAAGAGCGATTTTGAATTACATTTTTTATTGATGAATAGGTATACTTCCTTGTGAAATTAATGGCTTCAAGTTCAGCGACAAGTTTACTTAATTAGCCTTAATATACGATTTTGAATACTTGTTAAAATAGAAACTAATCAAAGAACATCGGGGAATTTAATGTATTTTGCTGAGTTAGCTTGTAACAATCTCCAAAAATCTGCAAACGTAAGTAAAGGTCAATGACATTCAGCTGATGAGTTTACGAAATCTCATATTAGTAGTGTCTACCAGTAACTACGCCTTTAGTGCATTTGAACTGGTTAATTCTTTATATGAAATTATTTGTAATAGTATCACGTTCATATGTGCTAATGATGTACGGATGTTTCTAGTTCAAATATACACACACACCCGCCCCCCCCCATATATATATATATATATATATATATATATATATGTGTGTGTGTGTGTGTGTGTGTGTGTGTGTGTGTGAAAAGATGACAGACGAAAAAAAGTCAAAGTGCAGGAGAAAAACAAAAACAAGAGATTTTTTGACCGGTTTCGTTCGTGGAGAACGTCTTCAGAAAATGAAGAATACAGAAATAATTTTATTTTATATTGAAGGCACACGCATGGGATGAGGGAAACATGATCTGATTGGATCATATGAGAAGACATTAAGTGATGTTGGGACATGATAAGTAGGTGACAAATTTTTCTAAGGCGGTGAGGAAGGGGGAAAAGGCGGCAGAGAGTCTAACTACGGTGAACAAAAGGGTGAGCATGAAATTGAATTCACTGGAAGTTAGCACCTAAAGATTAATAGGAAATAAACAGGGATGCTCAGTAAATTTGTCAACAATAGGTTTTTAAAGAGCAATTCATTAAAATGAAAAGCTGAGGTGGAAAAATGTTAGGAGGAAGACAAAAATATAAATGGGTTTTAAAAATAGAAAAATAAGGGTTAAGTTAAAGAGAGATGTATTAGAAAAGTTAGATTATAAATGAGAGCTTGCTATAATCACAAACATATAAAAATATATAAACCCACACACACGCGCATGTTTATATGTAAACATATGCACACATATGTGTGTATATATCCATACACATACATACATACAAAACACATTCTCCAATATGTATATATATATATATATATATATATATATATATATATATATATATAAACTTAGTCAGATTCGCAGGGGTGTAATATATTGCATTGTTTTAGTGCAGCTTTAGCTAAGTGTCTGCTTAGGGTATCGGATCCGTGCATTAAGTTGAAGTTTAAAGCTGATGAAAGGGGAATAGTCGCGCTTTCAATGCATTTGCGTGTTTGAGGCCCCGCTTGTGTTCGTAAATGCGAGATCTCAGCTTTCTGGATGTTTCCCCAATGTAGAATATCGGACATACAGCGCATTTTATCTTGTAGACGCCAGCAAAGTGAGAGGTGTCTTTGGGGGCGGAGGCGTATTTAGTAGGTCTTTAATAGTTTTTTAGGTGGATGTTACTACTTTTATGTCGGGTTTGAGTTGTGTCTGTAGGGAGATAGATATAGGGTTATCGGGGAGAACTAAGTAAGATGTGTTTTCTTCCGTTACTTTGTAAGGAGATATTTTTGTGAGGTCGGTCCTTTTTGTGGATGTTGGAAGCTTTTTGTTTAGCGTTAAGGATGAAGGGATGAGGGTATTTTAGAGCTTTTTTGTTGTGGTCAGAGTAAAAATTTTTGTTAGTATTTTCTATAAGGACTGAGAAGTCCAGGCCATTAGGGGTGTTATGAAGAGTGATGTCAAGTAAGTTAAGAATGTGGTTGTTTTCTGGTTCGGAGGTGAAAGAAATGGTGTTTATTGAGTTTTTCGACTATGTCGGGGAGATTAATGTGATGTGGGTAAATAATGGAGTGTGTCGTTTATGTACCTAAAATAGTAGGAGTTCTTGGGTAGTTTAGATTTGAATGGATCGTTGTGTTTGGGTGAGTTTGTGTTTGGATTCTAAAAACCTACCAAGCTCTAAAATACCCTCATTCCTTCATCCTTAACGCTAAACAAAAAGCTTCCAACATCCACAAAAAAGACCGACCCCACAAAAATATCTCCTCACAAAATAACGGAAGAAAACAAATCTTACTTAGTTCTCCCCAATAACCCCATATCCATCTCCCTACAGAAACAACTCAATCCCGACATAAGAGTAATAACACCCACCTCAAAAACTATTAAAGCCCTTCTTAATACGAAACTCCGTTCCCAACCAAGATAAAATGCGCCGTATGTCCGATGTTCTACATTGGGGAAACATCCAGAAAGCTGAGATCTCGCATTTACGAACACAAGCGGGACCTCAAACACGACATTTCCACTAATGTTCTAGTGATACACAGGAACACTCTCCCCCACAATTTAAACCTTTCAGACTGCACTCTCCTCAAGAACGAACACTCTCTCTCTCTCTTACGTCGCAAATGCATTGAAAGCGCGACTATTCTCCTTTCATCACCTTCAAACTTCAACTTAATGCACGGATCTTATACCCTAAGCAGACACTTAGCAAAAGCTGCATTAAAACAATGCAATATATTACACCACTGCGCCCCTGACTAAGTATATATATATATATATATATATATATATATATATATATATATATATATATATATATATATATATATATATATATATACATACATATTGGAGAATGTGTTTTGTATGAATGTGTATGGATATAGACACACATATGTGTTTACATATACACATGCGCGCGTGTGTGTTTATATATTTTTATAAGTTTTGTGATTATAGCAAGCTTTCATTTATAATCTAACCTTTCTAATATATCTCTCTTTAACTTAACCCTTATTTTTCTATTTTTAAAACCCATTTATATTTTTGTTTTTCTCCTAACCTTTAACAAGTCTTTCCCTTTTATTTTATTTTTTCACACATTTTTCCACCTCAGCTTTTCATTTTCATGAATTGCTCTTTAAAAACCTATTGTTGACAAATTAGCTGACCCATCCCTGTTCATTTCCTATTAATCTTCAGATGCTAACTTCCAGTGTATCAATTTCATGCCCACCCTTTTGTTCACCGTAGTCAGACTCTCTGCCGCCTTTTCCCCCTTCCTCACCGCCTTAGAAAAATTTGTCACCTACTTATCATGTCCCAACATCACTTAATGTCTTTTCATATGATCCAATCAGATCATGTTTCCCTCATCCCATGTGTATGCCTTTAATATAAAATAAAATTATTTCTGTATTTTTCATTTTCTGAAGACGTTCTCCACGAACGAAACCGGTCAAAAAATCTTTTGTTTTTGTTTTTCTCCCGCACTTGGACTTGTTTTCCGTCTGTCATCTTTTCACATATTTTGTCCATCACGACACTTCATTTTCATGAATTATCGTGTACCTTACCACATTATATATATATATATATATATATATATATATATATATATTTATTTATTTATTTATTTTGTACAGAAGAATTAGTACAACATTCGTACCGTCGGTTTCAAGCACAGAAGGACTTAGCCATCCGGCTCTCTTCAGCTTTTGTTGTCATCTGTTTCGGAAATGTGAAGTCACCTGTTACTCTTGTTTGGACGCGTTATTTGCTTAGAGTGGTATGTATATTTAGTGAAAGGAAGGTTTAATAAAGTTTTTAAAAAGGGGGGTTGAAAAGTAACAGTTGAGATTTAAAACTGAATAAGATACTCTTGAGTAGTGGTGTGGATAATAGCAGATTAAGGTATTTTTTCATATTTTTTAATTTTATTTATATTTATGAGGGGTGATAGCTGGGAGAATTTTCCGGAGTGGAAGTCGGTATTTAGTAGGGTAATTATGGGGTTATGTATTTGTCAGAGGGGGTGTAGCTACTCCTCTATGTGTATCGCTAAGTCCAATTTATGAGTAGTGCTTGTCTCCTGTGGATGCATCCTTTAACGGTTTTATCTCGAATATTCAAACAGACTGTATTTGCGTCAATGATAACCCTTAATATATGGTATTTTTCTGCGTCACACAGAGAACATATATTTATGGCTGGAGAAAAGGATGGCCTTCTCTCAATTACTTTCTATTTGATGGTGAAAGGTGTCTTTTCATCTTTAAGTTGCCAGATCCGGGTCGCGAGTGCCGTAATCGAGCACTCTGCTGGGATTGTTACTGCTATATTACAAAGAAGTGTATATACACATATTTATATATATATATATATATATATATATATATTATTTTGTTTCATTTTACTTCAGTCGAAGTTCTCACAAACCAAATGACCTCATTCCTGGGGCTGACATTTGATCTCTATATGAGATACATAGATATTCGAAGATTCCATTAAAGTTCTCCTATACCTCTCAAACGTTGAGGGTGTAAAGAAGTTAAGTACTTTAATTTTCTTTTCCCCCTAATTAATAAGTTCATGCTTAGCTGTATCTGTGTGTCGTTACACTGGAAAAGAGCGTTTATTATTAGAACATATGAATGTGATACTAGAGGAAAGATATTTATTGAAAGTATTCGTACTAAATACCTACGCAGCAGATGAAAAAATGATAGTTGACATTAAGCAGAACGGAATATTCTTCCATAGAAAGCCATTAGTCTTCTCGCTTAGTAGTTCGTAAAATGTATAGACAAATGAATAAATTCATTTAAACGATATAATTTAAGACATCTTACGACACTAGTCACAGCGAGTCGTTGCCTGGTGCCCGGATTTCGAATCACCAGGTATATGCGCTCCATATTCATAGCCACAATGATGAGTCGTGAAACGATAAAACAACTATCTGTATATATAGCATTAGATCAAGTGAAAGAATAAAATAAGATGCGAATCAAATTTTATTAGAATTCAATGTTCAGGCAAAGTAGCTTAAAGTCCTTAACTTATGAGTTTTAAAAGAAAATTCTTCTCCTCAGAGGACCATTACCGTAATGACATTACTGCATTATAATATTCAATACCAAGTGAGTTTTCTGAACTTTTCATATGATTTGTTTTTTTCTATCGTTTTATTAATTTGCATGCACCTTGGATACATTTTTCACTTCCATTTACTGCACCGATTGCAAACAGATTTCCCGCTTGGATAACCTTTTCGTTTTTTGACTACCACTCACCACCTGGATCATTTTTCAATCAACCTCTTTGATATCTTTCCTGGATATGTTTTAAATTGTATGACTTGGATGAACTGTATAGCTTTAACAAAAAAGTATGTTTTGGGCTGATATATTTGATGTTTTATATACTTTTATGTATTGTTATATATATTTTTATATATTTTCAAAGTTTAATTTCATTACCTGCAGTAATGTCATTGCGGTAATGGTCTTCTGAGGAGAAGAATTTTCTTTGAAAACTCATGAGTTAAGGACTTTAAGGTACTTTGCTTGAACTTTGAATTCTAATAAAATTTGATTCGCCCCTTATTTTATTCTTTCCCTTTATCTAATGCTATTAATGCTCTATCAAGTATATTGAGCTTCAGTTTTATCCGGATGTTCACTAATTAAAGATATTAGTTGCCTCTTATATCTTTTGTTGGATTAACCTTACATATATATATATATATATATATATATATATATATATATATATATATATATATATATATATATATATATATATATATATAAAGTTATGTAAAGTTCAATGTTCAGTTCAGTAGTGTAAAGATTGAAAGTGAAGCGATTTAAGTCTATTAGATACTAGTGAATACTCCAGGTGTAGGGATAGCTGTATATAGATAGGACATTAGGTCACTCAGTGTTCATATATTATTACTTGGAGGAATACCAAATGTATGACGTAATCATTATTGTACCATAAATTCAACATCAACAAATATTTCGTGAACCCACGTTTATGAAGCCTTTGTTAATAGCGACAGACGGTGAACTGACAATCTATCTTCTACACCTCCAGTTAGATAGTGATGTGTTTATATAACTACATACACATAAAACCAGAGTTAATTCAGAAAAAGATAATACCTTGATTTATATTTTTATTTTTATTTTGTAAATTCGATTTAGCGACAAATGTTAAACTTTTCCAAAAATACATAAATAAACATAGGCTATGACACCAACAACATATTTAACCCATTCGGTCAAATAGTATTTTTTTAGTAAATATATCAATAGATATAACAATTACAATTGGAATAAAGATTTTAGGCATGATTTTTTGTAACTTTATATAATGAGGTTAATATTCGTACGGTGACATCAGGAAACATAAACATTGATGAAAATTTAGCTGGTCGAGGAATTCGATCTACCCGCCGTAAGACGAATATACAGGTTATAAATAAATAATTATTCATATATATATATATATATATATATATATATATTTAGTGTTTACGTACATGAAAGTAATCCATGGACACATGTTTCTGGCTCACAGCAGTCATCAGCTTGGCTAACTTACACAGAGATCGAACCCTCGATGTTGATCTCTATAAGCCAGCGTTCTACGACTGGGCCAAGACGTGCGATTTTTATCACCCAAGTATGTAATATATATATATACAAATCTATTTAAATATTTGAGGATAATATATATATATATATATATATATATATATATATATATATATATATATATATATGATTCTGTGATAGTAATAGTTAATAATTGTTGCCGTTTATTTAAAACATAATACACATTTAAATTCGAGAATAATTATTGTAACCGTTCGTCGTTCACAAAAGCAAATGTTAACTCCCGCTTGAAAGGCGGCTTTTGCGCTTGTTTTCTAAGAACGTCACGTTTGATTAACAATTGTTTGATATTTTCGTATTCGTCTTTACGAGCTGATGTTAACGGTATAAAGCTGAATTTTCTATTCGTTAACGGTATAAAGCTAGATTTCTATTCGTTAACGGTATAAAGCTAGATTTTCTATTCGTTAACGTTATAAAGCTAGATTTTCTATTCGTTAACGGTATAAAGCTAGATTTTCTATTCGTTAACGGTATAAAGCTGAATTTTCTATTCGTTAACGGTATAAAGCTAGATTTTCTATTCGTTAACGGATTAAAGCTAGATTTTCTATTCGTTAACGGTATAAAGCTAGATTTTCTATTCGTTAACGGTCTAAAGCTAGATTTTCTATTCGTTAACGGTATAAAGCTAGATTTTCTATTCGTTAACGGTATAAAGCTGAATTTTCTATTCGTTAACGGTATAAAGCTAGATTTTCTATTCGTTAACGGTATAAAGCTAGATGTTCTATTCGTTAACGGTATAAAGCTAGATTTTCTATTCGTTAACGTTATAAAGCTAGATTTTCTATTCGTTAACGGTATAAAGCTAGATTTTCTATTCGTTAACGGTATAAAGCTGAATTTTCTATTCGTTAACGGTATAAAGCTAGATTTTCTATTCGTTAACGGATTAAAGCTAGATTTTCTATTCGTTAACGGTATAAAGCTAGATTTTCTATTCGTTAACGGTCTAAAGCTAGATTTTCTATTCGTTAACGGTATAAAGCTAGATTTTCTATTCGTTAACGGTATAAAGCTGAATTTTCTATTCGTTAACGGTATAAAGCTAGATGTTCTATTCGTTAACGGTATAAAGCTAGATTTTCTATTCGTTAACGGTCTAAAGCTAGATTTTCTATTCGTTAACGGTATAAAGCTAGATTTTCTATTCGTTAACGGTATAAAGCTGAATTTTCTATTCGTTAACGGTATAAAGCTAGATGTTCTATTCGTTAACGGTATAAAGCTAGATTTTCTATTCGTTAACGTTATAAAGCTAGATTTTCTATTCGTTAACGGTATAAAGCTAGATTTTCTATTCGTTAACGGTATAAAGCTGAATTTTCTATTCGTTAACGGTATAAAGCTAGATGTTCTATTCGTTAACGGTATAAAGCTAGATTTTCTATTCGTTAACGGTATAAAGCTGAATTTTCTATTCGTTAACGGTATAAAGCTAGATTTTCTATTCGTTAACGGTCTAAAGCTAGATTTTCTATTCGTTAACGGTATAAAGCTAGATTTTCTATTTGTTAACGGTATAAAGCTAGATTTTCTATTCGTTAATGGTATAAAGCTAGATTTTCTATTCGTTAACGGTATAAAGCTATATTTTCTATTCGTTAACGGTATAAAGCTGAATTTTCTATTCGTTAACGGTATAAGCTAGATTTTCTATTCGTTAACGGTATAAAGCTAGATTTTCTATTCGTTAACGGTATAAAGCTAGATTTTCTATTCGTTAACGGTATAAAGCTAGATTTTCTATTCGTTAACGGTATAAAGCTAGATTTTCTATTCGTTAACGTTATAAAGCTAGATTTTCTATTCGTTAACGGTATAAAGCTAGATTTTCTATTCGTTAACGGTATAAAGCTGAATTTTCTATTCGTTAACGGTATAAAGCTAGATTTTCTATTCGTTTCATACATTTTAATAAACGCAGTTGCGTTTGTTTGTCAAATGTAAATAACTCGGTATTTGTTTTTAGTGTTGTCATTTTTGGGCAAAACTTAAACCAACTTTTAAAAAAGGCCCGGCTTAATATTTGTGCTAGGAAATGCTATTCATCAGTCAAACAATTATGTTGAATGCAAACCCCAAAAATAAAAGCTGAGAACAATAGTGTGAATAAAAATAAACTAAAACATGAACTAATTAACAATATAACACCATTGTCTTTGCGGTTTTTATTCAATCTGTTATTGTTGAATTAATCGTTGAATAACTTATTTTTTCTTCATCCTTATGGTTCTTATCTGACTAGCAACAGGGTCGACTCGTTTAAATGTGATGATAATTATAACATACTAGCTAGGGTACCTGTCCATGCCAGTTTTCCTAAATGTTCCTCTATTAAATCCTTTTGATTTATCTCGCATATTTTCATAACTCATAAGATAATCAACTTGTTTCGGAATTGTTGAGTTGTGATAATTAATATTATTTCAATCATTCAGACATTTTGATTGTCCGTTTGACCTCCAATCATCCGCAGGTAAATCTTTTCTAACTTTGGAATATTTCTGTCGACCTCGGGATTCAATACACTAGGGGGAGGGGGTTTCTCGTTCAATCAGTCATAAAAAGAGCGAGATTTTAATACACACACGCACATAAAGAATGCCTACTAGACACTGCTCTTAAGTGTCTAAGACTCTCTGTACAGGGGTTTGTCAGAACCACCTGGCACGTGGATACTTCCTCCTACCAAAAAACCCTGACCAAATATTCAAATAACATAGTATTCGAAACGGAAATAAATTCCACCCTCGACACGGCGATACACTTGCCCATACAAGGACCGCTACGCGTTTCTCAACTGATGTTACCTCAGGTAACAACACTTGACTGGATACTCCATCAGACCAAATGAATTCTTGTCCTGGACTCCGTTAAGACCAAGAGACCAAAATAAAGATATACTATAACATAGTTCACTGCTCATTGGTGGGAAGAAAAGTAATGTTCTTCCCTTCTTTTCTTTATCAACGTTTGAAAGGTAGAGGAGAATTTTGATTGAACACTCGGCGGATATCTCTGTATCTCATATAGAAATCAAATGTTAGCGTCAGAAAGAGGCTCGTTGATTTCTGAGAACTTACTTACTGAAGTAAAATGAAAACAAGCGAATATATATATATATATATATATATATATATTTATATATATATATATATATATATATATATATATATATATATATATATATTGTTTTGTTTTTAAAATTTTTTTTTCACCCAAAAATGAACTACTGTATAGTGTAGTTTTTTTCAAGACACTTTAATCAAAGAGCTTTTTACTCTTTGTGAATTTTTTCTGATGATTTTGTAGTGACGATATTGGCATAAAAATGTTGTTTGGCACAAGACAAATGAAACGGACCGTAAAAAATATATCTCACAGAAATATTGTTTTTTGGAAAAGTAGAAAAAATAAAGATAATAAAATAAAACCATGGTTATTGGAATATAATATGAACTGACTGACTTATATATATATATATATATATATATATATATATATATATATATATATATATATATATATATATATATGTATATATATACATATATATCTATATGTATATATATATGTACATATATATATATATTTATATATATATATATATATTTATATACATATATATCTATATGTATATATATATGTACATATATATATATATTTATATATATATATATATATTTATATACATATATATCTATATGTATATATATATGTACATATATATATTTATATATATATATTTATATATATATATATATATATATATATATGCGTGTGTGAGTATGTATGTGTGTCTAAAATATATATATGTATGTAGATATAAGAATTCGCTCTCAAGGACGGATAAAAGTAATTACTAAAACAGAAAGGTTTTACACCACTTTTATGTCCTTTTACGAAGATTAAAATCAAGACAAATATTCTTCTAGTATTAATATAAAGTAAGCTACGAGTATATGTTTATATATTTACACGTATCAAATTCACTCATAGACTAATCAATCGATTATGAATTTCGTAGCACAGCTGCTTAGTTTGAAGATGGGTGATGTAGGCTATATTACGTTTTAATTGAGTTTCTTGAAAAAAGACAAATAAGGGATCGAAGCTCTTCTTGGAAATACAGATACCTCCGAATTTAGTTAAATGTAATCAATGGGTAATATACATCAATGAATATATATTTCAAATGCTTTTAGGTATGTTAAGGGGGCATTAGGCGTATACAATGGGTGTAACGTTCACTTTGAAAATTCTAATATTTTAGACTTGCATTTAAATTATATTCACACACCCCAATTAAGCAATATTCTATTGATTTCATTTTCTAATTAAGATCACTTAGAATTACGCCTTAAACCGTAGACATTTTATGGAATCAAACTTTGAATAACGATTAAGAGAAGTGTCACGCGACAGATAAAGGCGTCGGATACAATCAGTTATAAGTGACAGTTGTGGAGGTTAACGGTTCAGTCGTTACTACATGCCGTAATATCAAAGAATAGCATCAAAATTGAACAATCCATCTACTATATGATGGCTGACGGAACGAGAATATTTCATCTCCGTGGATTAATTAAAGGATTCACTTCGAAAGCGCATATTAATTTTTGAGTCCGACATGAAGATTCCCAAGTTCGAAAAGATTTACTTGAATGTGTTCGGATGTTACATCGGATGAAACGTTTTGAAAATAATAAGCAAGATGAAAATAGTAGTCCGAATAATCAAAATAATACTATACTCATCGTCTTTCCCCTCCTTCTACTAATAATATATGTTTGTAGTTAAAGTTTTTGGGAGATTTTAAATATTAAGTGGAATAACATCGCCATACACAATGATACAGAATAGCATCGGTAAATGAAAAATGAAATATTAACGTTTCTTATTATTGTCTCCTGGTAATATTACAATTTATGGGTGGTGACGGTGGTTAAGTGGATATCGACACGGACTGAAGACCTGGATGTTCCAAGTTCGAATCCAGTCGGTTCTACAGTATCACTTTAACTCAGGGACGTTGGCAACCTTCTCGTGGTCCTCCCGTAAGTACCCAATGTCTTTCCAGAAAGATTTCTAACTAGAAAAGCATCGGGGAAACTAATGCCAACACCAGAATCATCTGATTCACACGAAAGAAAGAAATTACAATTTATACCGTTTTTGCGACAATGTGACCACTCAAAGCAGTTACTAATTAAATGCTTTCTATGCACAAGTAACTAATTGAAAAATGGTTAAGTACAGGTTGTAGAAGGTGTGTTCTAATATTACAAGATGAATGACCTATTTACGAAGACAAATATAAACAAATAAAAAAGGGGTGAGGAACATTGAACTCATCAACAGTGACGAATAGTCCAAACTGTTTTCATTCGCTATTCACAATTTGTAGAAAAGACATGACATGCCACATATAAACCATGAGAGGTAACTATAAAAATAGAGTGCGTCTATAAAAGCTATGAGTTTTGTCGGTCACTGTAATTTCACTATTAGTCACGATAGACTAGTATTGAAATTACAACAAAAGAATGGAGACAAACTACCAACAAATAAAATAAATAGAATGAGAGATTTCAGAGGAATATGCACGTCTTGTCTTAGCCTCCATAATTTAATGCGATGAATATGATTGTCAGTTGAAAGATGACGAATATTATGAGAAGATTGAACATGATCAGTGGAATTAAAAGCAGTTGATGACGCTTAATTCCAAGCATCTGTTGAAATAGGATGTGAAGACGCACACGTTGTAGCAAGCAGATAAGTTCTTGGAAAGAAACTCTGTTCATGGAAATTCTGTTTGATATTAAGGAAATGGTGGAATAAAGAAAGTTCTTTGCAGTTGCAGTAATAAGACGGGCTCTTGCTCTGAATAAGTTACAGGGATTAACCATGGATCGAAGCTCAGTCGAGCACTGTTCATGAAAATAGCAATGGAGTAGAGAAAGACTTGCGATGTCTGTGAGACGCTTCTTTTCATATGGATTAAATAATAATTTCTCTATTTATATTGTATACTGCGTTCACTACATTCCAGCAATAACCGGAATTCATTAAAAACATGGAAGACATTTTTAAAAGTCCATGAACTCGTCCTGGGCGATCGTCATTTGAAGGTGCGTGAAGTAACAGAGGAGTTGAATATATAAGAAGACCTGTAGTCAAAGTGGGCACCGCGTTTGCTCACAGTTGATCAAAAACAACAAAGCGTCGACGATTCAGAGCGGTGTTTGCTGTTGTTTCAACGCAAGAAAAGGTTTTTTTGGCGTGAATGTGTTAGAAGGGATGAAACATGGATCCACTTCTAAACTCCGGAGTCAAATCCGAAGTCATCTTCATAGACAGTAGCAAATGAAAACCGTCCAAAGTCATAAATATCACCAGCCAAGTTTTGAGCCTCCGTATTTTGGGGTGAGCAAGGTATGTGTTTCATAGATTACTGTGATCAGATAGGTACCGTCTTCACCGAATACTGTATAGCGTTTTCGGTGAGTGTGAAGGAAGAAATCGCCAAAATATCGGCCACAAATACAGAAGAAAGGGTGTATTTTAAACCAAGACTATCCACCCCGTCACTAGTCGATCGATTCCGCACTAACTATAGATCACAGCGACTAGTGGGTGTTTGCACACCCCAAAATGATGCTTCAGGAAATTTGTGATTTGGCGGCAATAAAAAAATAATGTCGAAACTGAAGTGTATTTTGAGGCGATAAACAAACTGTTTTATAAAAACGGCATCTAATTGTTAGAGTATCGTTAAAATCAGTGTATCACCCTAGAAAGAGACTATGTTGATGAATAAAGTGGAAGTAAGTCTGCATAAAAGTTGTTGTTTTCTTAGTTAGGCGCGGCACTGATTGAGTAGTGTGTTAGCAAAATGAATTGTACTTTTCTTTTTGTTTCTTTACTTTATTCAGGTTCCGGAGCAGCAACTGGCCAGTCGTTGACGAAAAAGAATAAGAAGAAGAAGAAGAAGAAGAAGAAGAAGAAGAAGAAGAAGAAGAAGAAGAAGAAGAAGAAGGTGATGATGATGAATGAAACGAACAAGATAAATAAGAAGAGGAATGAAAGGAATAAAAAGAAAGAGGGATGAATAAGACGGAGAACAAAAAGATGGAGAACATGAATAATATAAATAAGAAGAAGAAGAAGGAGGAGGAGGAGGAGGAGGAGAAGGAGGAGATTGTAACAAAAAGATAAACACAGAAAATATTACTAAACACGAACTCAGTAAAGAGGAACGGCCATTTAAAATTAAAATACTATTCAAAACTGAAGCTCCATAAGCGACCGAATGATGACCGACGGCCGAAGCCCCTTTTTATGAGCCATCTTTAAATACATAAGGAGATAACCTAATGAAGAACGTGAAAAAAACCTTCTATAGCAACAGACTTCAATATTTAGCATCTGCATTGAATAGATTAATTAAGAAAGAAAGATGTTGTAACAAGTGTCGTCACTAACTTTTTGGCGAGAAGAAGCGCGACCCGCCGGCAGTTTTGTGGTTGCAATAGGAAGTTGGTGTCTGCCATCAAGAAGCCAGTTGGTAATAACTGCTGGTAATCAAGGTCAAGATTGTAACGTCTCGCACCATTTTAGATGCGTTTTATAAATAGCTGAATTAACCATGTACGTCTCGCATTAGATCATAACGATTCTCTTAAAAGTGACATCACTAACATTTCTTCATACAGCTTTTGTAAAATAACAAAACCAACCAATCATCATCATCATCATCATCATCATCATCATCATCATCATCATCATCATCATCATCATCATCATCTATTAGATCTTTGCACACAACTAATTATTAGTTAAGCCCTACTGGCAATAACAAGTTGTGCTCAGTGATGTCTGCGTACCAACAAGTTCTCCAGATTTAAAGCAATCATCAGCTATTTCGATAACCATTGCAAATCATTTTGCGTTATAGCAACAGCGGTTTACCATTAACTTCTCGCTAGAAACAACTGGTTGTCTACTCTGCATTTGAGTAACAAACAACATTAAAATCCCAGTACTCTCCGCACCCTTCCAGTGTAAGTCCGGTTGGTGTTCTCCTTCCTAGGTCTTTCTATCCTTCTTGGCCCTTCACAAAAGTTGTGTATGATAACAGCCGAAGCTGGAGTCACCACATGCATGTTATGTACGTCTGTGCATTTTGGAGTTGAGGGTTTTGTTTTTTTGATTCCTGGCAGTTTTTACCTCCCTCGAGCTTGTGTGATATACTTTCTATAGGTTGGGTTATTTTTCGATTTCAAATCCGCTGCGGATATTATTTTGATTAGTAGTAGTAGTAGTAGTAGTAGTAGTAGAAGTAGTAGTAGTAGTAGTAGTATTTGTACTCACTACGAGTTATCACACAGGTGATCGTCAGTGATTGCTTACCGACAACAACCGGTAGTGTTTTCTGGAGTCTGAGTGACAACAAGCCTCTCAGATTTCCAGTACTCTCTACCTTCTTTCGATAACCACCGCAAATAACCTTGCGGTATCGCAACAGCCGCTTACCATTGGTTTCTCACTGGTAAGGACCATTAGGCTTCTCTGAGATTTGGGTGTTTATTTTTGTGTGTTTCAGCTGGGTCGATGTAATTTATTGTGGGGGAGCTTATGATGTGATGTTTCTTGCAGTTTCTGTCCATTGGTTCGTGATATCGTGTTCTTCATGTGGTTTTGTTCACTCTCTGTTGTAAATTCCATATGACTGGTTACCCTTCGTATCTTATGCGGGTTGGTTTCCGCATTAGAGGATTTCCGTAAGATTGCAGCTGCTTTAATCATTGCCGCCATTTGTATGGTTTCAGTGATCCCTTTGATTCCAATTTCTCCCAGTCTTTTCTCCAGGTTTTGGGGACTGTTCCTAGTGCTTCTACGATTATTGGTTGTATACTGACTTTATTCATGCTCCATATTCCTTTCAGTTCTCTGGCATGTTCCGTGTATTTGCTTCGTTTTTCCGTGTCTTTGATCTTCACTCTGTGGCCTGCTGGAACGGCGAAGTCTATGATTTTGCAAGATTTGTCCTTCTTTTCGATTATTATAACATCCGGTCTCTTTGCTAGTATAAGTGTGTCTGTTTGAATATCCATATCCCAGAGGATTTTGTGTTTTTCGTTTCCCAGTACTATTTGTCTGAGTATTCGAAATTCAGTCGTTTGTAAAGTTCCTAGTGTACTGCTTTCCCAACGCAGTCGTCTCTGTTCTTGTAGTCTTTTTGAGCAAGTTTGTTGCGTTCACTTATTATATGATTTAATGTTTCGTCTTTTTGTCTACACAGTCTGCATTTACTGTTTTCCTGGGTTTTATCTATTTTAGCTTTAATATAGTTCGTCTTAATCGTATTGATATATGCAGCCATCAGTAAAGATTCCGTTTCTCTGTTCAAGTTTCCTTTTCTTAGCCATGTCCAGCTATTTGCGTTGGTTTGTGAGTCTTATGAAGCGTCCATGTAGTTGTTTTTCCTCTCATTTTTCTTTCCCTGTCTGTTTGTGTCCAGTTTCGATGCTTCCTGCGTTGTTCGTTGGGACGGTATCTCTTGCTTCGGTGATCAGCCTTTCTGTGTTCTGGTTTATGTATTTCGCGAGCTCTTTTTTAGTGTCGTCCACACAGTCTTCTATACTTACCAGTCCTCTTCCCCCTTCGTTCTCTTCACGTAGAGTCTGTCTGTATCGTCTTTTGGATGTAGTGCATTGTGCATAGTCATTAATTTTCTAGTCCTCTCATTAAGGTGCCTGAGTTCTTCTTTAGTCCAGTTTATGAATGGGCCAGAATATCTTATTAGTGATACTGCCCAGGTATTTATTCCTTTGATTAGGTTTCTGCTATTTAATTTTGTTTCTAAGAGCTTTCTTGTTCTTCTCAGGTATTCTTTTCCAATCTTCTCTTTCATTTCTGTTGATTTGATTGTGTCTGCTTTCAAAACTCCTAAATATTTATAGCTCTCTTGTTCATCCAGCGCCCTCATCTGCTCTTGGTTGGGCAGTTCCATGTCCTCAGTCGTCTCCAATTATTATTATTATTATTATTATTATTATTATTATTATTATTATTATTATTATTTACTCACTAGGATCATCATCATCATCATCATCATCATCATCATCATCATCATCATCATCATCATCATCATCAACTAACTAACTAACTAACTAACTAACTAGGTTTTTAACACGAATTACTATCAGCGATCGCCCATTTGCAACAACAGGTGGTGTTCCCTGGAGTCTAAGTAACACCAAATATTTCCAAATCTCTAGTACTATCCGCTACTACCGATACATGCTGCAAATAACGATGCGTTTTCGAAACAGCCGTTTACCCTTCATTGTATGCTGATACCGACAGTTGGCCTTCTCTAAGATTTCTCAGGATTCCAGTACACTGTGTGCTCTTCTTTTACATCAGTCTTTCAAACTTCATTGACCCATTACGACTTGGGGGGGGGGGACAAATGTTGGTGCCATTATCCGTGTTTAATTTTTTGTTGAGGGAGTAGTTTATTACTGTTATTTTTCTTATATGTTCTTGTTGTTTAAGTTGCCATTCCGTTGGTTTCGTGTGATGTTCTTTCGATACTCTTTTCCTGACTGCGTGTCGTCAGCGTTCGGGCAGATCTCGGAAACGTCCGAGAGTTGACGAGTGAAGATTGGCAGACTATAAATTGAAGACTGACATACATATATCAAAATAAAGAACGAAAATACCATAGCTAAACAAATGTTATCAATTAGATGTTTATGTTTTGTCAAAGGAAAAATTGTTTATTAAATGGTTTTAAATAAAAAATGTTTTTTGTGCACCGAAAAATTTCAAAAGATGATTGTTTTTATATAACAAACAATGTAACGACTATTTTTAACAAATTAATTGTTTTTTTTTCTTTTATTTCAATGTTTTTTTTCTTTTCAACATTTTCTGGGTTAGGGTTTATGGTTTGAGTTTAGATGTTAATGTTAGGTTTACGGTTAGTCTTTCGCTAGAAGTGACAGTTGCTGACAAAACTCAATGAGCCATTCGTGAGATTCAACGCGCTGACATAGATCGTAGAATTCATTTTTTTTAACGCGCTGCAGATCGTAGAAATTAATTTCTTCTAAAAGTTATCGTCTGCTTGCTTGCAACCTGATTGTCTTAATCCTTGCTGCAACCTGATTGGTTAATAGTTTCGTCAACTTTCGGGCGCTTCCGAACGTTGGCGACGCGAAGTGACGGAAACGTGGTGCGTTCTCTATAAGAGTACCGTTCTTTCTATCTTCTATTTGTGTTTATACAATGTTATTCTATTTGAGTTGATCTATGATTGCGCTGTATCATCATCATCGTCTTATATGAGTTAATTTCGCACTTCGTTTTTTACATTTAATCTCTTTTCATCACGGTTTTCTTTTGCATAGTATCCATCTTTGATTTCAATTTTTTGGAGCTGTCTATAATAATTCTACAATTATTGGTATCACAGTGACATTTCTTCTTTTCTATATTCCTTTCACTTCTCTCGCAAGCTCCATGCATTTTCTTAGTTTTTCTGTGACATACTTGCACGGCAAAATCTTCTATTTTTCATGAGTTTCTTATTGGGTTGACATGATAGGTTGATGAGAAAAAGTAGTAGCCGTGGCTACTGAGAGCGCTGGACCAAGAACCAGACTGAGAGAAGTCAGTGGCAGAGAGTGAAATGAATGTGGATGGCTGTGAGTGAAAAAGAGGAGGGCTGGGAGTGTTAGTGACTTTGTCTTAGGGTGGGAGAGATGGGAGGGGGTGCTGAGATTTTTGTCGTGGTGAGGCGTAGCATGGATTTTGAGGGGTTGGGGAAAGAGGACGGAAAATATGTGGCTTTGGTATGTAAGTGGTATCTTAGTTTTAGAAAAAGATTTGAAGATAAGAAGATAAATTTCAACCAAATATTTCGATGTCTTGCATGACATTTTTCTGAAAATTATCATCCTGAGAAAGTCTTACAAATAAAGACGAAACGTTGCTGAATATATATGAAAAAATATCTCTTGGTTTTTCCATTTTCTATTTCCTATATATGTATATATATATAACTTAAAATATATTTTATATGGAGCATGACTTAAAATAAAAACAAATATTGAAATAAAAAGCAATAACAAATAATAATTACTTTATGAATGTATTTTTCAAAAAAATTCAAAGCTAATATGCAAATTATTTAATATTGCGTCTAACATCGCATATATATATATATAAGTGGACGAGTGTTTATAGCACTTGTCTTTGGGCTGGACGACCCGGGTTCGATCCTACTCACGGCATGCGAATTTTCGTGTCTGAAAACTCCCTCTGTCCACCCAGCAGTAATGGGTACCTGACTAAAACTCAGGGAAGGTTCAAGGCAGCGGAAAGAGAGGGATGGGCACCGCCTTCCATATGCTGTGCCCTTAACAAATCACCGCCGCTACGGCCATGGGCAGTGTGCGATGTCGGCAACGACACTCGAGTGCGTCCAGGCTATGCGACCTTTACCTTTATATATATATATATATATATATATATATATATATATATATATATATATATGAAACAGGGTTGCAGCACTCTCAACTCCTATTTCGAAGATTTCATTCAATATATATATATATATATATATATATATATATATATATATATATATATATATATATATATATATATAGCCCGTATGAATAATTATTTGGACACTGACGATTCTTAAAAGGATGAAACGTAAACGTATGAAGATC
>OY744530.1:107837060-107872060 GCA_963556195.1 Sepiola atlantica | reverse complement strand
TCTTGGAATTTAACTTTGAAACTTCTCTCATTACTTCTCGTGCCTCTAACGACCTACCTATCTACATCGTATCCTCTCCGCTGGACTCTTCGACACCGGACTTTTTGGCAATCGGACATTTGCTTGCACCCTGGCACAGTTTTGCCCTACGTTTCCTTCCCTACAACTTTTATTTCATTTCATTTTTTCAAATTTTAAATCTTCGCCATTGCCAACTTATCTATCCCAGCGACTTCCTCTGATGATAAGATTTTGATCTTTGAAAAGCCTGGCTTAAGGAAAATTTAACTTGAATAAATTGCCTTTTTGCGGAATATACCTTGCTTTGAACTTTTGAATTGAATTTTGATTTGGCTTTTGCTTTCTCTAATTCCTTTCCACTCTCCTTCATTTCTACCTGCTCTATCCTGGATATTGAGCTGTATACTCTTCACAATAGGGTTTTACCTTTCCTAAAAGTTCGCTTTTAGTACACCTCTTTATATATATATATATATATGTACACTTGGAAACGTGACTTTAAGTTATATATGTCAGTTAAACCTCATAAACTGTGCCATTTTTTTAGTTTGTCAGTACATGTTGTTTGAAACTATTTTCATAAATGTATTAATGGTACTGTTTCCTGGTGCGCAGTAAATATATCATGTAAATCTAGATAAATTAGCATCATGTAAATCTAGATAAATTAGCATCATGTAAATCTAGATAAATTAGCATCATGTAAATCTAGATAAATTAGCATCATGTAAATCTAGATAAATTAGCATCATGTAAATCGAGATAAATTAGCATCATGTAAATCGAGATAAATTAGCATCATGTAAATCCAGATAAATTAGAATCATGTAAATCTAGATAAATTAGCATCATGTAAATCTTGATAAATTAGCATCATGTAAATCTAGATAAATTAGCATCATGTAAATCTAGATAAATTAGCATCATGTAAATCTAGATAAATTAGCATCATGTAAATCTAGATAAATTAGCATCATGTAAATCTTGATAAATTAGCATCATGTAAATCTAGATAAATTAGCATCATGTAAATCTAGATAAATTAGCATCATGTAAATCTTGATAAATTAGCATCATGTAAATCTAGATAAATTAGCATCATGTAAATCTAGATAAATTAGCATCATGTAAATCTTGATAAATTAGCATCATGTAAATCTAGATAAATTAGCATCATGTAAATCTAGATAAATTAGCATCATGTAAATCTAGATAAATTAGCATCATGTAAATCTAGATAAATTAGCATCATGTAAATCTAGATAAATTAGCATCATGTAAATCTTGATAAATTAGCATCATGTAAATCTTGATAAATTAGCATCATGTAAATCTAGATAAATTAGCATCATGTAAATCTTGATAAATTAGCATCATGTAAATCTTGATAAATTAGCATCACGTAAATCTTGATAAATTAGCATCATGTAAATCTAGATAAATTAGCATCATGTAAATCTAGATAAATTAGCATCATGTAAATCTAGATAAATTAGTATCATGTAAATCTTGATAAATTAGCATCATGTAAATCTTGATAAATTAGCATCATGTAAATCTAGATAAATTAGCATCATGTAAATCTAGATAAATTAGCATCATGTAAATTTAGATAAATTAGCATCATGTAAATCTAGATAAATTAGCATCATGTAAATCTAGATAAATTAGCATCATGTAAATCTGGATAAATTAGCATCATGTAAATCTGGATAAATTAGCATCATGTAAATCTAGATAAATTAGCATCATGTAAATCTAGATAAATTAGCATCATGTAAATCTAGATAAATTAGCATCATGTAAATCTAGATAAATTAGCATCATGTAAATCTAGATAAATTAGCATCATGTAAATCTAGATAAATTAGCATGATGTAAATCTAGATAAATTAGCATCATGTAAATCTAGATAAATTAGCATCATGTAAATCTAGATAAATTAGCATCATGTAAATCTAGATAAATTAGCATCATGTAAATCTAGATAAATTAGCATCATGTAAATCTAGATAAATTAGCATCTTGTTATTGGGTTCTTTTAAATAATATGTCTAAATGAATTAATGCGAAAGTTGGGCCTATTTCTCGCACTAACGGTAAAGTCAAATCTACCTATATCAATTTCTTTTATTTTAAGTAAATTGAAGTTTACACAAATAGCACACAATATTTTTATACTGCTTATGTATATGCGATGTTAGTCGAACGATTCAATAATTTGCATGTTATTTTTGAAAAAAGACATTTATACATTTATTACTATTTCTTATTGTTTTTTTGTTCATATCAATATTTGTTTAATTTTAATATATTCTAGTTTTATTTCATCATATTGTTTTATTTCGTTAACAAAAGTGTAGTATTTGTGTTCAACTGTCCCTTTCTTATTTTTCACTGTATTTGCATTTACGGCCAACTTTTTGTTATCTATTTCTAAGTAAAAAACGAATCGTCCCCACACCATCGTCCATGCAAATTGATTTTATCTTTCGTTTCTCTTATTTATACTCATTTTTTTATGAATTTATTTGTATCGGAATTATAAAAAATCTTCATGATTTTTAGTCTATGTCAATAAATTTTAAATCTTATGTTTCATGTTTACAATAAAGTTACAAATTAAATATGTATTACTTTGAATGTTTAGTTTAAGCAAAATGCTTAAAATACGTAGCGAACTTTGCGAAGAAGTAGCGAATCGACGAAGCTTAATTATATTCTCGGGGAGGTTATGTTTGGTAGTAAATCTAGAATGCAATAAATGTCTTTGAAAGTTGCTTTAGTAGGATGAGAATTTGACATGTGATGGATAGAAAGATGCGGTCCAGTCTCGGATTTATATTATTTGAGAATGTTGTGAAGATTTATTGAGTCAACTGCTGAGATTAGTTTGTTGATTTCTTAGAAAGGTTTAATAAGAAACGAGAAGAAAAGTAGACGCGAGAAAGCCTTATTCTACTTAGAATAACTGAGACACACGTAGTGAGATTTTATTGTTTCGTACTTAACTGAAGATTAACTAAAAAGGGGGGGGCAATCATTTAATAAGCAGGGTCACTCTATTTACAACAGGTTTTTTTTTCTAATTAATATTCGTCCGATGAGTTTTTTTTGTCGGAACTGGTGTACTGCTACACCGATTTAGGCATATATAATCGTTTTTATTATTATTTAATTGTTATAATTTTAAACGTTGTGATTATGAATAAAATTAAATGAATGTACATGTAACGTTGTATTTGCTGTTTAAATATGGTCGGTACGAACGTAGCCTATTGTAAATAAATAGTTATTTAATAATGAGTCGATACTTATCAAAACCAAAGCCCACTTGAGGATAACGGGTTATTTAATAAATACCAGCATTGTATTCCTCGTATTATTTTAATATGAGAATAATTGCTTGCCTTGTTTTCAATTGCATGCTGGGACGGACAGACAGAGAGATATACCACAAATATAGTATAGACTATACTTTATATGAGATTAAGAAGGAAATAAGTTCGTCTGATAGACACATTCTCGTGACTAAAAAAATCTTACCTTGTTTGTTTTGACGATACAAACTATTTAAGTGAATGGTCGGTGTTTCCAATTTCAAAGCGAATCCACCATTCTAGGTGTATTTAATAACATACAATGAAATTTTAATCTAGTTCACGGGAATTAACTCTTAAAATTATTCATCCATATGTGCGCGCGTTTCACAAAATCATTTGATTATCAAAATTACATTTAAGTAATGTTTGAAAAAATACATATGATTTTCATCCTCAGTATATTACATTTTATTACTTATAATTTAAGATGTCATCTAATGGATACATTTCACATCGATCAATAACAATTAAGTATCAATATAGAGAAACCAAATAAAATGTAGTTATTTTTTCAAACTATTTTCCTTTTTACAAAATACCATCAGACAAGAGTCCCACGCGAAAACAGTTGTTAGTTGTCAGAAAACTACATTATTAATGCAATTACACTAAAGTAAAAAAACTACTTTATTACTGCAATTACATTAAAGTAAAACAACTACTTCATTACTGCAATTACATTAAAGTAAAAATTACTTCATTACTGCAATTACATTAAAGTAAAAACTACTTCATTACTGCAGTTACATTAAAGTAAAAAACTACTTCATTACTGCAGTTACATTAAAGTAAATAACTACTTCATTACTGCAGTTACATTAAAGTAAATAACTACTTCATTACTGCAGTTACATTAAAGTAAATAACTACTTCATTACTGCAATTACATTCAAGTAAAAACTACTTAATTACTGCAATTACATTCAAGTAAAAACTACTTCATTACAGCAATTACATTCAAGTAAAAAAACAACTTCATTACTGCAATTACATTAAAGTAAAAAAAACTACTTCATTACTGCAATTACATTAAAGTAAAAAAAACTACTTCATTACTGCAATTACATTAAAGTAAAAAGATTACTTCATTACTGCAATTACATTAAAGTAAAAAACTACTTCATTATTGCAATTACATTAAAATAAAATAACTACTTCATTACTGCAATTACATTAAAGTAAAAAGATTACTTCATTACTGCAATTACATTAAAGTAAAAAGATTACTTCATTACTGCAATTACATTAAAGTAAAAAACTACTTAATTATTGCAATTACATTAAAGTAAAATAACTACTTCATTACTGCAATTACATTAAAGTAAAAAAATTACTTCATTACTGCAATTACATTAAAGTAAAAAACTACTTCATTATTGCAATTACATTAAAGTAAAAAACTACTTCATTACTGTAATTACATTAAAGTAAAAAAAACTACTTCATTACTGCAATTACATTAAAGTAAAAAATTACTTCATTATTGCAATTACATTAAAGTAAAAAAACTACTTCATTACTGCAATTACATTAAAGTTAAATAAAAACTACATCATAACTGCCATTACATTAAAGTAAAAAAATTACTTCATTACTGCAATTACATTAAAGTAAAAAACTACTTCATTATTGCAATTACATTAAAGTAAAAAACTACTTCATTATTGCAATTACATTAAAATAAAATAACTACTTCATTTCTGCAATTACATCAAAGTAAAAAAACTACTTCATTACTGCAATTACATTGAAGTAAAAAAAACTACTTCATTACTGCAATTACATTAAAGTAAAAACTACTTCATTACTGCAATTACATTAAAGTAAAAAACTACTTCATTACTGCAATTACATTAAAGTAAAAAACTACTTCATTACTGCAATTACATCAAAGTAAAAAAAAACTACTTCATTACTGCAATTACATCAAAGTAAAAAACTACTTCATTACTACAATTACATAAACTAAAAGAACTATTTCATTACTGCAATTACATTAAAGTAAAAAACTACTTCATTACTAGCATTACATCAAAGTAAAAAACTACTTCATTACTGCAATTACATCAAAGTAAAAAAACTACTTCATTACTGCAATTACATTAAAGTAAAAAAACTACTTCATTACTGCAATTACATTAAAGTAAAAAAAACTACTTCATTACTGCAATTACATTAAAGTAAAAAAAACTACTTCATTACTGCAATTACATTAAAGTAAAAAAAAACTACTTCATTACTGCAATTACATTAAAGTAAAAAGATTACTTCATTACTGCAATTACATTAAAGTAAAAAACTACTTCATTATTGCAATTACATTAAAGTAAAAAACAACAATTCTATTACTGCAATTGCATTAAAGTAAAAAGATTACTTCATTACTGCAATTACATTAAAGTAAAAAAAACTACTTCATTACTGCAATTACATTAAAGTAAAAAACTACTTCATTATTGCAATTACATTAAAGTAAAATAACTACTTCATTACTGCAATTACATTAAAGTAAAAAATTACTTCATTACTGCAATTACATTAAAGTAAAAAACTACTTCATTATTGCAATTACATTAAAGTAAAAAACTACTTCATTACTGTAATTACATTAAAGTAAAAAAAACTACTTCATTACTGCAATTACATTAAAGTAAAAAACTACTTCATTATTGCAATTACATTAAAGTAAAAAAACTACTTCATTACTGCAATTACATTAAAGTTAAATAAAAACTACATCATTACTGCCATTACATTAAAGTAAAAAAATTACTTCATTACTGCAATTACATTAAAGTAAAAAACTACTTCATTATTGCAATTACATTAAAGTAAAAAACTACTTCATTATTGCAATTACATTAAAATAAAATAACTACTTCATTTCTGCAATTACATCAAAGTAAAAAAACTACTTCATTACTGCAATTACATTGAAGTAAAAAAAACTACTTCATTACTGCAATTACATTAAAGTAAAAACTACTTCATTACTGCAATTACATTAAAGTAAAAAACTACTTCATTACTGCAATTACATTAAAGTAAAAAACTACTTCATTACTGCAATTACATCAAAGTAAAAAAAAACTACTTCATTACTGCAATTACATCAAAGTAAAAAACTACTTCATTACTACAATTACATAAACTAAAAGAACTATTTCATTACTGCAATTACATTAAAGTAAAAAACTACTTCATTACTAGCATTACATCAAAGTAAAAAACTACTTCATTACTGCAATTACATCAAAGTAAAAAAACTACTTCATTACTGCAATTACATTAAAGTAAAAAAACTACTTCATTACTGCAATTACATTAAAGTAAAAAAACTACTTCATTACTGCAATTACATTAAAGTAAAAAAAACTACTTCATTACTGCAATTACATTAAAGTAAAAAAAACTACTTCATTACTGCAATTACATTAAAGTAAAAAAAAACTACTTCATTACTGCAATTACATTAAAGTAAAAAGATTACTTCATTACTGCAATTACATTAAAGTAAAAAACTACTTCATTATTGCAATTACATTAAAGTAAAAAACAACAATTCTATTACTGCAATTGCATTAAAGTAAAAAGATTACTTCATTACTGCAATTACATTAAAGTAAAAAAAACTACTTCATTACTGCAATTACATTAAAGTAAAAAACTACTTCATTATTGCAATTACATTAAAGTAAAATAACTACTTCATTACTGCAATTACATTAAAGTAAAAAATTACTTCATTACTGCAATTACATTAAAGTAAAAAACTACTTCATTATTGCAATTACATTAAAGTAAAAAACTACTTCATTACTGTAATTACATTAAAGTAAAAAAAACTACTTCATTACTGCAATTACATTAAAGTAAAAAACTACTTCATTATTGCAATTACATTAAAGTAAAAAAACTACTTCATTACTGCAATTACATTAAAGTTAAATAAAAACTACATCATTACTGCCATTACATTAAAGTAAAAAAATTACTTCATTACTGCAATTACATTAAAGTAAAAAACTACTTCATTATTGCAATTACATTAAAGTAAAAAACTACTTCATTATTGCAATTACATTAAAATAAAATAACTACTTCATTTCTGCAATTACATCAAAGTAAAAAAACTACTTCATTACTGCAATTACATTGAAGTAAAAAAAACTACTTCATTACTGCAATTACATTAAAGTAAAAACTACTTCATTACTGCAATTACATTAAAGTAAAAAACTACTTCATTACTGCAATTACATTAAAGTAAAAAACTACTTCATTACTGCAATTACATCAAAGTAAAAAAAAACTACTTCATTACTGCAATTACATCAAAGTAAAAAACTACTTCATTACTACAATTACATAAACTAAAAGAACTATTTCATTACTGCAATTACATTAAAGTAAAAAACTACTTCATTACTAGCATTACATCAAAGTAAAAAACTACTTCATTACTGCAATTACATCAAAGTAAAAAAACTACTTCATTACTGCAATTACATTAAAGTAAAAAAACTACTTCATTACTGCAATTACATTAAAGTAAAAAAAACTACTTCATTACTGCAATTACATTAAATTAAAAAAAACTACTTCATTACTGCAATTACATTAAAGTAAAAAAAAACTACTTCATTACTGCAATTACATTAAAGTAAAAAGATTACTTCATTACTGCAATTACATTAAAGTAAAAAACTACTTCATTATTGCAATTACATTAAAGTAAAAAACAACAATTCTATTACTGCAATTGCATTAAAGTAAAAAGATTACTTCATTACTGCAATTACATTAAAGTAAAAAAAACTACTTCATTACTGCAATTACATTAAAGTAAAAAACTACTTCATTATTGCAATTACATTAAAGTAAAATAACTACTTCATTACTGCAATTACATTAAAGTAAAAAAATTACTTCATTACTGCAATTACATTAAAGTAAAAAACTACTTCATTATTGCAATTACATTAAAGTAAAAAACTACTTCATTACTGTAATTACATTGAAGTAAAAAAAACTACTTCATTACTGCAATTACATTAAAGTAAAAAACTACTTCATTATTGCAATTACATTAAAGTAAAAAAACTACTTCATTACTGCAATTACATTAAAGTTAAATAAAAACTACATCATTACTGCCATTACATTAAAGTAAAAAAATTACTTCATTACTGCAATTACATTAAAGTAAAAAACTACTTCATTATTGCAATTACATTAAAGTAAAAAACTACTTCATTATTGCAATTACATTAAAATAAAATAACTACTTCATTTCTGCAATTACATCAAAGTAAAAAAACTACTTCATTACTGCAATTACATTGAAGTAAAAAAAACTACTTCATTACTGCAATTACATTAAAGTAAAAACTACTTCATTACTGCAATTACATTAAAGTAAAAAACTACTTCATTACTGCAATTACATTAAAGTAAAAAACTACTTCATTACTGCAGTTACATCAAAGTAAAAAAAACTACTTCATTACTGCAATTACATCAAAGTAAAAAACTACTTCATTACTGCAATTACATTAAAGTAAAAACTACTTCATTACTGCAATTACATTAAAGTAAAAACTACTTCATTACTACAATTACATAAACTAAAAGAACTATTTCATTACTGCAATTACAAAGTAAAAAACTACTTCATTACTAGCATTACATCAAAGTAAAAAACTACTTCATTACTGCAATTACATCAAAGTAAAAAAACTACTTCATTACTGCAATTACATTAAAGTAAAAAACTACTTCATTACTGCAATTACATTAAAGTAAAAAAACTACTTCATTACTGCAATTACATTAAAGTAAAAAAAACTACTTCATTACTGCAATTACATTAAAGTAAAAAAAACTACTTCATTACTGCAATTACATTAAAGTAAAAAAACTACTTCATTACTGCAATTACATTAAAGTTAAATAAAAACTACATCATTACTGCAATTACATTTAAGTAAAAAAAACTACTTCATTACTGCAATTACATTAAAGTAAAAGAACTACTTCATTACTGCAATTACATTAAAGTAAAAACTACTTCATTACTACAATTACATAAACTAAAAGAACTATTTCATTACTGCAATTACATTAAAGTAAAAAACTACTTCATTACTAGCATTACATCAAAGTAAAAAACTACTTCATTACTGCAATTACATCAAAGTAAAAAAACTACTTCATTACTGCAATTACATTAAAGTAAAAAAACTACTTCATTACTGCAATTACATTAAAGTAAAAAAAACTATTTCCTTACTGCAATTACATTAAAGTAAAAAAAACTACTTTATTACTGCAATTACATTAAAGTAAAAAAACTACTTTATTACTGCAATTACATTAAAGTAAAAAACTATTTCATTACTGAAATTACATTAAAGTAAAAAAAACTACTTCATTACTTCAATTACATTAAAGTAAAAAACTACTTCATTACCGCAATTACATTGAAGTAAAAAAACTACTTCATTACTGCAATTACATTAAAGTAAAAAACTACTTCATTACTGCAATTACATTAAAGTAAAAAAACTACTTCATTATTGCAATTATATTAAAGTAAAAAAACTACTTCATTACTGCAATTACAGTAAAGTAAAAACTACTTTATTACTGCAATTACATTAAAGTAAAAACTACTTCATTACTACAATTACATAAACTAAAAGAACTATTTCATTACTGCAATTACATTAAAGTAAAAAACTACTTCATTACTAGCATTACATCAAAGTAAAAAACTACTTCATTACTGCAATTACATCAAAGTAAAAAAACTACTTCATTACTGCAATTACATTAAAGTAAAAAAACTACTTCATTACTGCAATTACATTAAAGTAAAAAAAACTATTTCCTTACTGCAATTACATTAAAGTAAAAAAAACTACTTTATTACTGCAATTACATTAAAGTAAAAAAACTACTTTATTACTGCAATTACATTAAAGTAAAAAACTATTTCATTACTGAAATTACATTAAAGTAAAAAAAACTACTTCATTACTTCAATTACATTAAAGTAAAAAACTACTTCATTACCGCAATTACATTGAAGTAAAAAAACTACTTCATTACTGCAATTACATTAAAGTAAAAAACTACTTCATTACTGCAATTACATTAAAGTAAAAAAACTACTTCATTATTGCAATTACATTAAAGTAAAAAAACTACTTCATTACTGCAATTACAGTAAAGTAAAAACTACTTTATTACTGCAATTACATTAAAGTAAAAAAAACTACTTTATTACTGCAATTACATTAAAGTAAAAAACTATTTCATTACTGAAATTACATTAAAGTAAAAAAAAACTACTTCATTACTTCAATTACATTAAAGTAAAAAACTACTTCATTACCGCAATTACATTGAAGTAAAAAACTACTTCATTACTGCAATTACATTAAAGTAAAAAACTACTTCATTACTGCAATTACATTAAAGTAAAAAACTACTTCATTACTGCAATTACATTAAAGTAAAAAACTACTTCATTACTGCAATTACATTAAAGTAAAAACTACTTCATTACTGCAATTACATTAAAGTAAAAAAAAACTACTTCATTACTGCAATTACATTAAAGTAAAAAAAACTACTTCATTACTGCAATTACATTAAAGTAAAAAAAACTATTTCATTACTGCAATTACATTCAAGTAAAGTTTTAAAATGTTCATGATTTGTATCTTAATTATCTAAATATATTCCGGTAAATTTATAATATCTTTTTAAAAAGGAATTTTATGAATTAATTTACACCGAGAATTTGTTGAAATATGTTTGTATTTTAACTTGAACTTTTCTATTAATACTTATATAAATTATTATCTCAGGTATACACGAATAATATTACACGGTAGAATTACTATGTACAGTATTTACTTCACCAATGCTGAATACGTAGGTAGAGTGAGTACTTGACTATTTCTTACGGGTATGAAATGTGGACGCCTCTGTGTAGCTTAATTGCCATGAATATATTTTCATACTTTACTATATAATAATTGTCAGTATTTCTGAGATGAGATGTTTTCATTATGGATGTTAGTGTTCGAACTGACTTCCTCATCTTGGCTGCCATGCTCACAACTTTTCGGCCGTTCTGCACTCCAGCCTTCATTAGGTGTCCTGTATCGAACTCGGGAACCGTCTGTCTGAACTCTCAAACCCAATCCTGTTAGTGTTTATATATATATATATATATATATATATATATATAGATGAAAACTCCATACCTAAATGGAACAAGTTTATAATTAAGATTAATCTTTTAATCATTACATTCTTAATTTCTTAGCTACAAATATTTATTTATTTATTAATTTATTTATTAAGTTATTACTTATGTCACACTTAAAGTGTTTGCTTTTGAATAACGATTAAATGAACACCCTCCCTCATTGTTAAAAAAAATCTAAGTTGGTTCTAAACCCACAGTGTAACACTTTTGTAGTGTTGCGTTACATTCTTTTCATTATATTGAACTTGATCGGAGGCTAAATCTTATGCTAAATGTCGTCTTTCATCTTAATATTATTTCTCAGGATTAACGTCCCCAGTCGAGTTTACGTCGTCTTTGGTGCATCTTGCCTTTTCTGCTAGGAGAAAAATGTAGTATCTGTTCTTATGCTAAACTTGATATGTTATTTGTTTAATGTGGGAAGAAGAAATTCTTCTGGACCGAAATGATTTTTATTTTTGTCCCAAAACAAAGTGTCGTTTTTTATGAACGGGGCTTACCCCATATGATAAAATAACCTTGTGTGTAACTCTACCCCCGTAACAATGCACGTAAATAGGGGCACTTCCATGGATACTGACATATATGCACATCCAGTTTGGGCCCTGTGGCTCCCTGAGACGAAATTCACCTACATTGACTTTTTTTTTTTTTTTTTTTTTTTGTAAAACTTAATTATGTTCTACAAAACCAAAAACAAAAACAACAACCCCTCTCCCTTTCTCCCTCCCCTTTTTTATTTTTATTTTTCCTACCCTACTCCCGGTCCTGGATATGATCTTAAACTACATCCGATGGTGAGATCCGGCTTACGGACTTTGGGGAATGTGGAGCCTCCTCTTAATTACCATTGCTCCCAGGTCCACTCTGACCCGGAGTGGTAGTACCTGTTAGGATCCCAACTATGGGTTAAATAGAAACAGATATTAAAAGGGGAAAGAAACAAAAAAGAGAAGAACACAAGACCAGATTCGGCACTAAATAACCCAAAAAGGGTTGATATGCCGTAAAACAAAACTACCAAACCAAACCAAACCATCCAATTTGGTTGAAATCCTTCTTGAACGTATTGAGTCTAAAGCAATAGGGCAGCCATATACTTTTACTTTATTTATTAGATGCCAGTAATTTTAATGAGACTTTAACATACACGGGTCGAATTGTTATCAAGTAGTTTTCTGATAACAAGAGTATAATGAATCTGTGCCAACGTCATTGTGCTCCAAGCGAAATAGAACCTTCATATATTGTCACTGACCAAAGCCACATATGGACCAGTTGGATTTATTTTGAAACCTCGAAACTTGTACGCCTTAACTTATACTGTGTACATATGGAAATCTATCACTACACGTAGGTGTTTGTATAAGGTTGCATTGCGATTCTATCCCGAGGTGAGTTCAGCAATGTTTTTTTAACGACTCTGATTACTTTAAGTTCGTATTTAATCTAGTTTTACGAACCGGAGCGAACTGACATTTCTAAACATATGGCTTTTGAATTCTCCATATCCTTCAGAATTGCAGATGTATTTAGTTAATAAATCCATAACTCATGTAACTGATACGGCCCCATTGGGAGTCGTTTCGATATCACGTCGTAAGGTTAGTCCTTACTTTGTTTATAACAGAAGTGAGAGTGTATCAAGACACACGCTCTAATGTGCAAATTGATATGAATTTAGGTACAGTTTATATATTTAGGTGAGAAAAACACAAAACGAGAAGCAAATTTTCCTTTTCTTTCTGCCCCGTTTTCCCACTGTAACGTCTTTATCGTACGTGCTGCAGAAATTAGTTCTTCTTTCTTCGAATAGCTAAACAATAGGCAGAAAAATCCCGTTGCGCATTCCTCTTTTTCTCTTTTTTCCTATGTTTTGCCACTATTCAATAAATTAAAAAAATATTCAGTTTTTCTGCAGAGGTTCGTTGATTTTAACGAATCGGTTAAATATCTCGTTTTCTGATGATTTTTTGTCCTGTATTCGATTTACTTCAGTCCTGGATTTCATCTTATAATAAACTGTACACTTTATCTTCACACACAGAAATACCCCACCCATATATATATATATATAGAGAGAGATAGAAGAAAAAAGAGTGATAAATATGCGACGATTGTCCACATTTATTTCAAATTTCAATTGTTCAATGCAAGGTGTATTCAGTAATAAACTAGTGTTTATTATTCTTTCCTTAAGCCAAGGCTTTTCAAAGATCGAAATCTTATCATCAGAGGAGAAATACAGAGGGATAAGTTGGCTTTCGAAAAAACCAAAGTTCAAATATTTGAAAAATATGAAAATTATTATTAAAGGAGTTTTTTTTAAAAAAACGCAGTGAATGAAAAGAAGAATTCCGTGAAAAATATATGCAAATTGTCCGGGTGGTAAATTTCCGTTGAAAAGAAGTCAAATGTATTGTAGAATGTGAGGAAAACTCTTTGCGTGGGACCAGTGTGGGGAAAGTGCTCAAAATATAGGTGAGTCCAGACGCACTTAAAGGGGATTGAAAAGGAAGAAGTTAGCCATTTTTATATACTTCCAGGACCAAATAAGGCAAATGATATCTCGTTCCAGGTTTAAATCCAAATGAAACAAAAAGGCAAAATTGTTAAAGATTTGGGGTTAGGGGGAAGGGTTTATGAGGTACGGGATGGTTTAAATAGCCGCTTTGAGAGTTGGGAGGAAATAAAAAAAGAAGGCAAAGGAACAGGAGGAAAGCTGGTATGGGGATGAAGTTAAAGTGACAGGGTGGTTGAGGGTGTTGGCGGGCGGTAGGATATATGTTTTGGAGAGTGGGATTAATCTGAAGCGGGATAGGAATGTCTAGATTGTATTCTAAAAATAGAAATCAAATGAGTGAGCTTCTAACATTTCAGAGGTGACAAGTGAAGCAGCTAAAAACGAATTAAATTGTGGTTACCGGAAAGGGTTTCTGGGGGTTTAAAAAGGGTTAACATAGAATTAGTTAAAAGCATGGTAAAATAAATAGAGGTATGGGATAGAGTGAATGATTAAAATTTTAAAAATTAAAAAGATTAAATACATTAAAAAAATTAAAAATTAAAATTTTAAATTTAAAAGGAGCTAGGGAATAGTTAATTTTAAAAAGTTTTAAAAAATTTATTTTAAAACCAAATTAAGGGTTATATGAATAATTAGAAGGGACATTAAATGACCAAGGACAAAAGAGGGGGAAATAAATTAATGGGAAAAGAGTAAGTTAAATTAAAGATCAGGTCTATCCTACCGAGATATATTGAAATTTAGGAGAGGGGAACAGTGTAAGGGATAAGGATAGATTGTTTGAAACAGTTTGTTTACATTACAAGTAATAGGGGTGGGATTAGGTTGGTTCAATCAAAACTTGAGTGCAGTGTCAGTGTTATAATCTATAGTTTAAATGGTGAGTGAGTTGTAACAGGGTGACAATTAACAATTACAGTTTAAAATTAAATTAGATATATAAGGGAAGCTAGCCAGGGCTTTCCAAGTAGATTGAAAATATGATTAGAGGGGATGGGGGTGAAATTGGTCAAAGATTTTGAGCACTTTCTCCACACTGGTCCCACGCAAAGAGTTTTCTTCACATTATACAATTCATTTGACTTCTTTTCAACGGAAATTTACCACCCGAACAATCTGCATATATTTTTCACGCGATTTTTCTTTTCATTCACTGCGTTTATTTTAACAAAAATTCCTTTAATAATAATTTTCATATTTTTCAAATATTTGAACTTTGGTTTTTTCGAAAGCCAACTTATCCATCTGTATTTCTCCTCTGATGATAAGATTTCGATCTTTGAAAAGCCTTGGCTTAAGGAAAGAATAATAAACACTAGTCTATTACTGAATACACCTTGCATTGAACAATTGAAATTTGAAATAAATGTGGACAATCGTCGCATATTTATCACTCTTTTTTCTTCTATCTCTACAATTGCTCTATCTCGTATATTGAGCTAATCCTCTTCACAATAGGTTTTATCTACTAAAAGTTTTTACTTTGGTTTATATTTGATCCTATATATATATATATATATATATATATATATATATATATATATATATATATACATATATATATGTGTGTATATATATATGCATATACATACATATATACATATATATATGTGTGTATATATATATATGCATATACATACATATATATATATATATATATGTATATATATACGTATATACATATATATATCTATGTATGTATATATATATGTATATATATATATGTGTATATATATATGTATGTAAATATATATATATATGTATATATATATATATATATGTATATATATATGATTATAAAAGTGTGTTTTTATCTACATGCGTATACGTTTCATTGTTTCGGGAATCGTCAGTGTAGAGATTATCATTAATACTGGTCGCAGGACTCGAACCCCGGAACACGAGCCACACACACACACCACGTATATATATATATATATATATATATATATATATATATATATATATATATATATATATATATATATATATATATATATATAGTAATCCATGTAAGGTAAACATCTACAAGATAAAAATCCAAATAATTTCAACCGTGCTTATAAATCAAATAGAGCCTTTATATATATGATTATTTTTATATATATATATATATGTACATTATCTGAGACACTGGCATGTCGATGCTATCGATCAACATCCGTTAAAAGCTGAGATCTCATCAGGAAGAATAATAACCTGATCTTGCCCTTAGGTCATATTTGGAAAATCTGTCTTACGCTACAAGGATGTCTGCAAGCGAGCCATGGGGGTGGGGGGTGGGGGGTAGTGGCATTGACACAAAAGGCTGGAAGTCTGTCGCTCAAGATCGCAGCCGCTGAACCAGAGATGTAAATGGATGCTGCAACGAGGCACCACTCACATCTCTGGCTACTGCAACAAAGCCTGTCGATCCAGGATAAACTTGCACAGTCACAGCAGAGGCTGCAATTCGGCAATGAACAAATCTGTGGCGCAGATCTATATTGTCGGCAACTCAAGGTTGTGGGAGTATAATATTATTTTCTGCTTGTAAATAGGCAGTAGGCGCATATTTATAATTACGGCTTCTTAGGTGATCTTAGACCGTGCTCTTTATAGTTCAGAAACACCTTGTCACTGTAAGTTTTTGCACGGAACTTCTCCCATCAGTCAGTGCCGTATGATAGCGCAGGGGAGAAGGCGCCGACTGTCAGTTCGACGGTTGAGTTTCAATATTGGCTTGAAGCACTAACTGGTCTAGTCGCACTGAAAACAGTCATGTGGATATATATATATATATATATATATATATATATTTATCTCTCTATAATAAGTGAATAAGTGTAATTACAGACAATTAAATAAAGACAGAAACACATCACACAAACCGAACCAATACATTTAGGTCTAGACCATTATAATGTAGTGTAAATGAGTATTACTAAACAGAACACGAAGCGTTTTTTATACAGTGAAGCATAAAATGTAATCCAATGAAAGGAGTGAGTGTCAAGCGAAGAGGGAGTGGATGTTTTATGTGGGGAGAGGTAGGGACGATGTATGTAAACAAAAGAGAAGATGATGGGGAAATATTCGGCAAAGAATGAGTATGATGCAAGAAGTGGGAGTGAGCTATATGCTTAAGGGTGGAATTGGTCCCCTGATTTGTAAAATCGGGGGACCTATGTTTTCAGGCATTTCCGTCCGTCCGTCAGGATTTTCTCCGCAACCATCCATTGAATTTCTCTGAAATTTTGCATGAAGTAGTAACTTTTGTCAGGTTAGAAAGTGAAATTCTCCGATTTTTGAAAAAACATCTGGTTAACCCCCAGGGGGTAAAAAGGCCCCGAAATGGCAAAAAATGACATTTTTTGCCCCATAACTTTTCATCCATCCATTCAATTTTTCTGAAACCTGGCCAAAATATGGAGGCAATTGTTCCTAATAGAAAATAAGTATCGCTGACCTTGGAAAAATAGGTTCGTGCCCCTAGGGGGTCAACATCCCTCAAAATGGCAAAAAATGACTCTTTTCTCCCATAACGTTTGAGCCATCCAGTCAATTTTTCAGAAACTTGGTCAAAATGTAGAGGCAATTGTTCTGGATATAAAATGAGCATCCTTGACCTCAGAAAAATTCTGGTTCGCGCCCCAGGGGATACAATGGGGGTCAAAAATGCCCCAAATTGCCCAAATGTATTGCATTTTAAACTCGCCACATCGAGTCACATACAGAGGGGGGCGACCACGCATGCGCGGGTTATTAATTTCTGGTAAAAATTAAGAAGAGGTGTCAATAAGAAGTGCTTGGGAAAAACACTTGAGGAAAAATCAACTGAAAATAAAAATAAAAGCACTTGGGCTACAGTTTAATTCATCTACTATCAATTTTCAATAATTATTTTACACCGGCATGTTTTAGCCGTGATGTAAAATTTGTCAAAACCGGGTCTTTGCAGAATATAATTATTGTATCATGAAAGCAGACATGATTTTATAAGGTGTCCTGATTTCATGTTATATGCGTGCTTGATTATTATGTTTTTTCCTATCGAAATGCTCGTTATGGGAAATGTTCGCATCTATTTTTTAGGGCAGTTGGGTCACTCCGATAAATATTTTATCACAGTCACGACATGGTATACTGTGTAATCCCGAGTGTTTTTGTGGTTTTATACACCGTTATGAAAACAACGAGAGTTTCTCAATATTATCTGCATGTACAACTATTCACAGAGACATTCGAAATGTTTCGTTTTTCTTTATTCACTCTTGACAAAAGCTTAAATATGTGAAATAGAAATGTTGATGATACTTTATTTCTATTTCAAATCTCCGTCAACGTCAGTTTATGTATGTGCAAGGGTCTGTGTGTATTGGATGAAAGGTAAGCTACTCTGTAGGCTTTGTTGGTGAAACGTAAGAACCCCTAGATCATCGCCCTGTTTTCATTAAACTTGAGCTTTTAAATCCGTACGGCGACATTGATGCTTATCAGCGAGTCAACCTAGTGGTACACAGATCCGCCCTTTTCCTTACTGATCGAGCACACCGGTGTCAGCTAGGGTAAGCTTCATTGTATACATCGGTTCTCGTCGGATCATCGATGTTAAGCAACGTTAAGCTTTGTTAATACATTCATGGGTAACTCTTTTCTGAACACCAGTTGTTTTAAGTGTGGATATCGGAGAAAAAATACTTTCTGTTTCCCTTAGAAAATGTAATGAATCCATCTTTTTTTTCCTATAAATATCGGTGAAATCGTAAGGTAGATTCGATTCTCTAGCTTTTGTAGTAAAAATAGTCTAGAAAAAGGAAATTCGGAAAAACCGTCTGATTCCGCTTATTTGATCATTCTTTCCGGTGTACTTGGAGTTTTTATTTCCACTAAACTTAAAAAATGGTGGCCCAGTAGACGAGGACTGGGACTTACGCAACATCGATTCATTATAAACTCGTCCTCAGCTGTTCAGAGCATGGTCATTGTCTTTTCAGACAAAAGGAGACCAACACATGACCCCCTCTCTAATGAATCCTATATCAACCTGACTACCATTCGATTAAACTATACTATGAAAATCTATCAATCAACTACAGATATGGCAGGTGTTACTTAAGACCATCTGACTGAGTAGAGTCAGTAGTGCTCTGGAGGCCTTCTGAATTTAAGTTGTTGCATCATTAATTAAATTGTTACCGAAAACAAATGCATAGAGTCGCTTTTAACAGAAACAATAGATATGTACAACAATAGGTTACTGTGCAGGTGTGACCTTTGTCCATTACTTGCATTTCGTAACACTTCCACTCTTTTTTTTAAAAATTGTTATGATTTAACTTTGAAAATGTGCATCCCTGAGAAAATGCCATATATAATAGAATAAAAGCTGGAAAATTATTAAAATAGGATAATCTTTGGATATTAGAGGATTAAACAAATTAAAACTTGTGTTTTTTATAAAGTGTATTAACGAAGATGCATAGACCACAGGAAAAACACGACATCCATCATTACCTATTATACCAAACATATCAGTAAACAATAAGATAAGTCAGATGTAAGACTGCATATCGCTGGCTGACTACATTGAAAGCTGCTTTAACTAATGTTTAGCGTATCCTAAGAGAGAGAGAGGTGGTACGCTGTCTCATCAAGTGACTAAATCGAGAATCACAGAAGGAAATGAGGTGCCATTGACAAGTGAACCAAATAAGCTAGGATAAAAGAACGAAGTAAGGAAGGGAAGAAGGTGATAAGTCGTTGAAATATGTAAGAAACTTTCGATGGGACTGATAAGTCACCGTGACGAAAACTAAAGATGGAAACGTAAAAAAAAAAAACAATATGGCGGGCGGGGGGGGGGTCACACATACTAGGGCGATAATGAGATTGATTCGCGCCGTCTGAAGTCACGTGCTATCTCTGAATAACATTCAAAGAAGATGATGATAGAATAGTTAAAGGTGTGAATTGTTGTTATAGATCTGAGCCGGGTTTTAGAAAGTTTAATAGTTGTGAGATAAGAGAGTGCCCGCGCTTAAACCCGATGAAAAGTATGTTAACCCGTTTAGTGTTAATGACCCAAATGGACCCATATATCATATCTAGGCCTATAAGCCTCAGGATGCATGACAAGTATAAAAAAGTACAGACTACCCCTGAGGATTGCGTTTAGTTTTTCTGTTTTACGGCATATCAACATCGACAAAAGCACAATAGCTATTTTAAGCTATGATTAGTATGCGAAAACGAATGGCATAACGAAAGCGGCTTCGAGCACAATCCTCTATCATTAATAAGTTGCATAAGTATATCTTAAAAACGACTTTAAGTCAAGTCTTATATTTCGTGGCGAAGAAAATAAATACAATTACTCTTTAAACTATATACATAGATCATGGAAAAAAAAGCAGAATGCAGGTTTTATGCTAATTAATTGACCGAAAAGTTTTGCACAATTTTTATGTCTCCATGTAGAGACTAGAATCATTATATATATATATATATATATATATATATATATATATATATATATATATATTAATTTTAAATAAATTATATTAATTTTTTTTATTTAATTATTTTGTAAATTGTTTTTTAAATAAATAGTATTAAATTATTTTTTTAATTATTTATATATATATATATATATATATATGTGTGTGTGTGTGTATACAATGTGTATGAATAAATATTAAATTATGTATAACCTACAGATGCTAGCGTATCAAGCTTATTGGTCTGATGAGTGCAGGAAAGTTACAATTCTAGACGGTCAGAGGGCGTGAACCCGGTCCAAAGAGTCAGCCTAGAATTTGCAAGCAGTCGCTCTATCACCGCGGCTACCGGAAACTGTCACGTGATTAAGGGAAAGTTGTATCTAGACTGAAGACAAATCGAGAGGGTTCGACGAACGTATACGGAACTTTGCATTAGTTCTTTTTGATAGTCTATTATTAACATCCCCTAGAGTGCTCGACTTTTATTTCTTAAAGTGACTTAGTTTTATATTTAAAAATAAATATAAAACTATTCATAACATACAGACGCTGGCTGTTCAAGGTTAGTGCAGAAAAGTTACAATTTGTTTGTGTGTGTGTGTATGTGTGTGATCATTTTATAATTCATAATCCAACGTAATGAAATCCGAAAATTTTTAATCGACGTTTCGTCTTCATTCAAAGACATTCTGAAGATGATTGATTTTATAAAAGCACAGAAGTAAACATTTTAAAGTACGTGGTGAGTCTAGTATGTAGAAGAATGTTTTGGTTCTTTTTATCAAAAAGAAACAGACGTTAACGTTCAAAATATGTGGTACGTTTATAAAGTTGAATGAATGTTTTTATATCGATGTTATGTACAAAGATATGTTAGGAATGTGGTGTAAAATAACTAGGGTTGATCTAAATTTAAGTTTGATTCGGTTAGTAGTTGGTTTCTGATGAAAACAGATAAAGTGTAAATGCCGTTACGTTGTTTAATTGCACCAAAGTTTATAATGAGTACAGATTCAAAATGTCTTCGGCGAGATTGACTTCAAATAGATTTAATGGGTCTAGGTTGTTTAATGTTAAAGGAATAATCATGTTGTAATATATGTAAGAATAGTGCATTTAAAGAATTATTATTTTTATATCTCTTAATGTTCCTTCAGCCTTTTCTTAAGTTAAATTTTGAAACTTCAGAGTGTCTTTGAATAAAGATGAAACGTCAATAACGGTATAAACAATTTTCGGTCTTTCTTTTTGTTCATATATATATATATATATATATATATATATATATATATATATATATTATCACCATCACCATCAGAGTTTTTATCACTCCTTGAAGAAGAAAAACTCCCTGGTGTCCGACCAACTTATTAGTGATTGTGATTCAGTTTTTTTTGCTATAGACGCCACGCTAGGCACCGCGGGTTGGCGACGTTATTTACCTATAGCTAGGTGCCCACATACAGCGCCTGCTATTCCCAAATGGTCACCCAGCTCGTACTGGCCAGGCTGAACATCGTTTAGCTTCGGTAATTTAACGGGAACCGGTGTCGACGTGATAATGCCGTATATATATATATATACAATTATTTATAAATAAATATTGTTTTCAAATTGAACCATATACACATGTGTTTCATGCCGAACCTGCAATGATCAGTATGTGAGGAGACAGTCCCTATCTATCGCACGATATATATATATATATATATATATATATAATGTATAAATATGTATATATATATATATATATATATATATATATATATATATATATATATATATATTTAAATAAATTTTTCGTGGTACAAAATTTGATAACAGCGAGGAATACGGACGTTTGGGACATTTTTTGGAGGGTCGAATGAGATTAAACAAATATAAAAACGAGAGAAACGATTAAAAAGAAATTAATTAATGTACTGAACCGGTTTTCGTCCACACTCATCAGAGTAAAACGTGGAAGTGATTGAATACGACTAAAACCTAAAAAAAAAATTGTAATGAAAACTAGTGACAAGTTTAGGAGAAAAAAAAAATATGGGGAGGAGAGTCATAAGTTGATCACATTAAGTCCTAAAAGCCATTCCTTCTGCTTACAAAGGGAAGGTTTGATTGATTTGATATATATGGCTTCCAGGACTTTGAGGTGGAATAGAGAATGCGATCTACTTATGACAGAAAACCAGTCACTAGTGTACGTCGACGCACATTCGGCGCTATTTATGAGATGGGCAGCAATAGCAGACCCGGATGTATTGACTAAATTATTTAAATTATTTAGTCGGCCCTGGCATATGGCAGGGGGGATGTGTTGTTTGATTCTGGATTCAAACCTTTGCACTGTTCTTCCCACGTATACGGCATCGCACCGACATTTAAATAGATAAATAATATTACTAATATGTTGGGGTGGGAGAACATCCTTATGAATGGATTTGAGCAAAGGTCGAGCAGAAAAAACAATTCTAGGATTAGATGCCTGGTAACACCGACGCACATCTACAGAAATTTGATTAGCAAATTTTATGCTAATATTACCCAACCAAGGTAATCTGAGGTACGCCGGGCATTTTGGAGGACCAAAAAGTTTAGGCTTGTTAAAATGAGCGATCTTAGTAACGATATTAGAATTAACAATATCGAGAGGGTACCCATTTTCAACGAGCACCTCTTTGATAAATTCAATCTCCGAATCAATCAGGGATTCAGAGCAAATCTTTAAAGCACGATGAACCAAACATTTAATAAGATTTATTTTTCTTTGTATGGGACAAAAAGAGTCCCAGTGACAATATAAACCAGTAAATGTAGGTTTGCGGAAAACAGATGTTAAAAACAATGAATCAGATTTATGCACTAATACATCCAGAAAATGAAGGGTGGAGTTGTGTTCCTTCTCACAAGTGAACTTTAAGGCTGGGTGTAATTGATTGAGTGCATTAAGGAATAATATGGAATCTGACTCATTGTTAAACACGCAAAATGTATCATCTACGTATCGAAAATAAGTAAGTGGTTTATTGATACGGGCCAAAAGATTATTCTCGTGAAAACCTACAAAGATATTGGCCAACGCAGGACCAAGGGGTGACTCCATAGAAATGCCGTCGATTTGCTGATACATGACATTATCAAAACTGAATTCGACAGACATGGTAGCAAACCGTATATATATATATATATATACGCAAGTGAACCTTTATTCAAATTATGATAATATATTAAACATTTTTATTTCTGAAAAAAAATATCCAAGATTTTGGGCTAAAGCAGAAATGCTCATTAAAATAAATTGTAATTTAGGGAACCTTACTATGAGTAATATTTCATGCAAATTAGAATTATTTGAATTTTTAAATTGGACGTTGCAACTATATTATGCCTTCTAAAAAAGTTGTAAATACTCTTAAGAAACTCAAATTTGGGGAATATTTGTTGATTGATATCTAATATCTATTGTTCAAATTTCATAAATATCAGCAGTATGTGAATTTTCACGAAGGGTCCGCAGATTTGATTCACATCTGCGTTATCCAGTTGTAATTGTAAAATATTAAATATCCTTGTGACAGAGTAGAATGGTCTAAAGCTCCAATGTTTTAGGCGAAGTCGACGTTTGACGGTATAACTGATACAGAAAGAACCACAAGACATTATCTTCCCTAGGTATGGATGGGGAATTCATAGTTTTCTGATTCTTTTCCGTTTATTTCGAGAGATAGAAAACTGCAACAATAGATATATTCATCTAATTCACGCATTACAAGTTTTCATTTTGATACATATTTGATTATAAATATAGAAGATTTATTAAAAAGAAAAACGGAAAGATCCTGCTGTATTCATTCATGCACTGTAACATATCATACTACTTTAAAGATAAGTATTATATCCTTAAATAATAATCTATCGTGATGATATAAAGCTCAATATATTGAATAAAGCAATAAATTTAGAAGATGAAAGATGAGAATAAAATGTTATATAAATACAATATTTATTAAGATCTCAGAAGTTAAAAAGTAAGGAGTTTCATATCCTTAACCCATGGATTTTCAAAGACAAACTCTTTTCATCAGAGGATAAAACTCGGTAATGTTACTGTAAATATTACCGGTAACATTTAACTTTGGAAATTAATACACACACACAAACACACACACACACACATATATATATATATATATATATATATATATATATATATATATATATATATACACAAACAATTGAGATAAACGTAAAGTTAGGAGAGTCACCATTAACAAAAATGCTGCCTTAGTGAATACATTTTGAAAAAGAATAATCTAGGTACTCATGAGTTCAGGTGTTGTCGTTAAAAAGCTGAGTTCGATGAAACTCCTTGCTTTTCAACTCCTGATGTCTTACTAAATATTGTATTTATACATTTTTATTCTCATCTTTCATCTTCCGCATATATATATATATAGTCTAAAGAAGCTTTGAGTTATTTTAAACAAAAAGACAAAAAAAAAGGAAAATGCAGTTTAAATTCCCAGAGAAACTAACTAAATCCAAAATAGTGTAGACTTAACATTTGTTGAAAAATTCATAAATAAATAATATATAATAGTAAGTAAATAAAATAAAAAGGGGGATTTAGTATCTAACAGTGAAACAAAAACAGGAGACCTTAACGTAAGCATCTAATATTAACACGGGGATCTTCAGCTGTTTACCATGAAACTGTTTCGGAGATTTAAAAACAGGACAGTTATATGCATGGCTCTCCAATGGTACAGATAAAACTACCATTTCCCCAATAATTCAGCCTAAAATGTTACTTATATATATATATATATATATTGCGCAACCCTTGCTTCATAATTACACGCGCCGCCAGCCCCTTATAGGGGTATCCATAGTCTCTCTAGACTGAACGGAGGGCTTGTTGTAATATATATATATATATATATATATATATATATATATATATATATATTGGCTTCGTTTCTTTTTTTACTGTCACGTTTCCGGCCTACTAAAATCGGTTTATATTCATATTCATCACATCCTGTATTTGGACGTGGGTGTGTAATAAGCCTCCGAACAGAGGAGTTCTTACAATTTGGCTTGCATTTCAGGCCTTGAGATAAAAGACCAAGCAGAGAACTACCGACATCTGATGCGTTTATACTACAGAAAAGGAATAAAAGCTACAGAATCTATACTATGTGTATGTGGAGAATGCTGTTACAGAACTGGTAGCCAGAAATGGTTTACTCGATTGCGAAAAGGACATTTTTCACTTAGAGATGCGTATCGCTCTGGCGGGGCAAAGATAATCGACAGTGACCAAGTCAAAGCCGCAGTTGTACATAATTGTCCGTTTGACAACCAGACAAATCGCAAACATTCTCAATATTTCAAAATTGAGCGTGGAAAATAAATTGCATAAACTCGGTTATATTTCTAAACTTCATGTTTACGTTCCTCTTTCCTAAAAAAACGAACGAGTTTGGCCAACCCAATATTTACTATTTTCTCCATGAATCTATTTTTCATTACCTTCTCATGTCAAATGTGTTAATAGATTTTTATAGAGTTTTTATTGATTTTTATAGATTTTTTATAGATTTTTTATTAACTTTTATAGATTTTTTATAGATTTTTATGGAGATTTTATAGAATTTTATAGATTTTTATAGATTTTTTATAGATTTTTATAGATTTTTTATAGATTTTTATAGATTTTTATAGATTTTAATAGAGTTTTTATAGATTTTTATAGAGTTTTATAGATTTTTTATAGATTTTTATAGATTTTTATAGATTTTTATAGATTTTTTTAGATTTTTATAGATTTTTTATAGATTTGTATAGATTTTTATAGAGTTTTGATAGATTTTTATAGATTTTTTATAGATGTTTATAGATTTTTTATAGATTTTTATAGATTTTTTATAGATTATTTATACATTTTTATAGAGTTTTATAGATTGTTATAGATTTTTATAGATGTTTATAGATTTTTTATAGATTTTTTATAGAATTTTATAGATTTTTTATAGAGATTTTATTGATTTTTATAGATTTTTTATAGATTTTTATAGATTTTTTATAGATTTTTATAGAGTTTTTATGGATCTTTAAAAATTTCTAATTAAAATTCAATCTTATTTTTTATTTTGAAGAAAACTATCTATAAATACAGACAAACTATTCACTCGGTGCGTGAGCTTGTGTTCATTTATTTTTATCGTGCCGTTAATCAACCTTTTTAAACGATTTTCTTCATATCTACCAAATAATATGTAACATTGGAATTTATTTACGAGAGTTTGTTATGTATTATGATTAATCAAAGAAGCAGCTAAATACATAATATTAGTAAGTAATCTACATAAAGTCTGCTTCCCTGCTTATTATAACATGGTAGTCTAAAAATCCAATGTTAACAAAATCAGTTCATACAATTGATCAATGTTAATACTTTCATAGTGTTCCTCATCGTTCGGTTCGCAATAGTTCCCGTTTTTATCACATGCGGCATTATAGTATGGATGAGTTTTAACCTCAACAGTAAAAAAATCTACAAATATTTTAGAATGTAATGAATGCTATTAGTTAAACATACACATTCTGAGAAAAGAATATGAATAAGTCCAAATTAAGAGCGCAATAATACTTAACTAAAACTTTCACTATCCGCAAGTACGTTACCCGCCAAAGCATGTAAGTCGGCTTTTTGATTGACGAGTATCATTTTTTTTATTCAGCTATTAAATCATTTTCTTTGCAAGATGTTATGTAGAAAGTAGATATATTCTGATTCCTCCACGTTTTTCAAATAAATATTTGCATCCCAAGGAGTAACTCGAACCACTTCAATTCCCCTTTCACTTGTGTCCCTCAATACTTAAGGGGTGATTTCAGGGAGTGGACTTTACAATTTGTACCTAGTATTTTTTTCATAAACTTTATTTTTCTTCATGACGGAGAAAGCTATATATTTGCTGATGTTTCAATAAATAACAGCAACTAATAGCTAATTAATAAAATGTCCGTTGTCAAAACCAATATGCAAATATTGAGAAGTTTTAGCAGATGTCCATCTGGCTTGGCAGAACAACAGTAGGCTCAAGGCGTTTCCACGAATAGTGACGAGTGAGACACGCTCATAAAACTAAGTCGTGGTACTGTTGAGGAGGTTGCGCATGGAGGGGCCTATCGCTACACACGTCTCCACGGCGATCGCATGAAACACAAATCTATCGAGAAGATCGGCATATTTTGATTGCTTGCGATCTTCTGCTGACGCCGTTGCGTTTCTAAAGTTATTGCCTATTTTTCTGCTGGCGAGGGGTAAACGTCTCGACACAAGTCGCATCTCATATAAGCGACTTGCCGTTTATAAAGGGAAACACCGTCAGACCATCGGACCGTTTTCCTTCCTCTATATATACACTAACTGGTTCGTGGACGACGGAAAGCCAGCGATGTCTAAGACCTGTCGGTCAATATCATTGAGAGCGCTTTTCTACATGAAAGGGGTGGAGTCCATACACGGCGACCGGCTGACCAAAACGGCATCTGTTAGTGCTGTACATTCGTAAACACGTGCGCGTGATGACGATGAATCTGAGGCAAATATTATCGACAAGATTCCCGACGACCTATGATGGTAAATCTGTTAGCCATGCACCGCTATATGGCTAACTTACAGTATGAAAGCAAGCATGGCGGTGTTAGTCAAAGGACATTCTTAGTGATTCGATTCTAGTTCTAATCCTGATCGTGTTCTTGAATTTCGATTCCCCATCTTCTCTGGGACGATGGGGCCAGCCCATATCCAGTCAGCGAACAGGCCATAGATGAAGTGGTTTAGATGGAAATTCTGAGTGCTTCATGTAGAATACTATCAACCGGTTTCTGTTGGCGCAGACGAGGAAAGCGTAAGCAAGCAATGCGACGTCGGCTGTCGCTCTCAGCCCGAGCTTTTCCAAACAGATAGGAATGGTGGCCAGGCGGAAGCCTACACCATACAAATCGATGTTGCAAATGTCCGTTGTTTTGCCTCGAATTACGCAATCAAGATTGTCTATGTTGACAGGAAACTGGTAACATGGCACACTACGGAAAGAGAATAAAAATTTCCGGATATATAAGCAGTTGCGTAAGGGGGAAAACGCCGATTGCTTATCAATCAGAAAGAGCCGGAATGCCATGATGGGCAAGTTAGTAAGTTTTGTGTCGATGTCGACTTGGGTCGCTGGTTTTAAGATTGGGGAGCTAATCAGTATAAGTTCGCCTACCTACTAAATGAAATACACAAGTAAACAAAAACATATTCTAATAGGTGTTACGTAATCATTTGAAGGAATATACTTTTGGAGTGAAGCGAAGATTTTCTTTGAAGATGATAACTTTTATTGTAGTAAAATATAATTCAGCATTTTACAAAATATAATTAACTTGAATTTAAAAGTTCTTGAAAATCTTTTTCAACCACTAAATTGAAAGGAGAGAACCTGATCGTTAATTCCCTTCGAGGTGTTTCCATAGATGGTTGTGGCATCAGCATAAATGTCGACGAATGATCTTGGAATGTGGTTTGGGAGATTATAAATGAAGGAGGTTGGGTGCAGAATGGAACCCTGAGGCATGCCGGCGTTGATACTGTGGGCCTTAAACTTCTGTCCATTTACGACTACTTTTATAAATCTATCAGAGAGAAAGAATTTGAGAGTACATTTCCGGATATTCGATCGCTAGCAATCTTGTGAAGTAAACGTTTATGCTAAACTTTGTCAAAAGCCTTTGGTATTTCTAGAGCTATTGCTCTAGAAACGAAGCCACCATCAATAGATTCACTGATACTGTGTGATATTACAGTCAGCACATATGCTGTTGATATTTCAGGACCAAAGCCATATTACTTGTCGCTGAGCAGGCTGTTTTTGCTTAGGTAATCAACAACTTCTTGGTTTATCACAGATTCAAGCAACTTACTCATGACGCACAGGAGACTGGTTGGTCTGGACTGAGATGCAAATGGCTGGTCACCAGTATTTCTAAATATTTGACAGCATAACGAAGTTTTCTAAGGTGTTGGGAAGCACTTCTCCTTTAAGCAACGATTGAACAGGTTTGTAAGAATACGAGTTTGTTCCGGTTGCAGTTGTTTTAATCACGATGATTGGGATGTTGTCAAAACCAGTTGCCTTTCTGGATTCAAGGTTTGGGATCAGTTTGGCAACATCCTGGACAGAAATGTGGATGTTGCTCAGAGTATTTACAGTCATGCGTGGAATTTGGGAGGTAGGCGGCCCTGATCGCTAAGGATGGACATTAATGCAAATTTCTTTGCAAAAAGTGTGGCTTCATCAGACGCTGGGGTAACCACCTCTGGCCAATTTGTTCAGGACCCTGTTTGTAATACGCCGGAACCAAGCTTCTGCTCGGCAACTCTGGATTGAATAGATTGAGTATACATTTCTTTTGCGTTTTTATAACACTTTTGCAGCGGTTACTGGCAGCCCTAAATGCGGTGTTGGTTTCAGAGCAGCTTTTTTGTTGAAAGCTATTGAAATTATGATTTATGTGAGTGTACCACGGCTGGTGGTTTGGTTTTTGTTTGAATTTCTTGGGGAGTATGAAGTTTTGAATACCAGCGATTAGCCAATCAGTAAAATCGGATGTGATACAAGAAACATTCTTTTTAAACATGAAATGTAGAGAATTTTTTTATATGAAGAAGCTGAGGCTGCCTCAGTTTGCCATCAGATATTGCTAGTCTGTGCGATGGATAGGTATTTCAGAGGACTTGTTGCACTTTGTTCATAGCTTAATTGAGATTACTGAGTGATTGAAAGATATCAGTAAAGCTAGGACAGAGGATGAGCATAGTTTAGGACAAATTGTTTAGAATCGATCAAAAAGACAGTGGGTGGGTGTTGTCAAGAATCTGTGTTAGATCATAAGCAAGTATACTCGAGTATATAACTACATATATATATATATATATATATATATATATATCATTAGATTAAATGAAAGAATTAAATCAGGTGCGAATCAAATGTTATTACAATTCAAAGTTCATGCAATATATATATATATATATATATATATATATATATATATATAATTGTTTATACATACATACACACATGCCCATTATTAATTTACTTATTAATCTACATTTTATTATTATTGTTACTTTGTATTGTATTTTTCATATCTATTTGTTTTATATATATTTTATTTTATTATATTAGTGATCACTATGAAAATTAACATTAAAGCAAATAGTAATGTTTCTAACTAACAATTATATGGAAACACTTTATCTATAAGAGTTAATTAGTTGGATCTCTATATGGCTTGTAGCCGGTATGATATCCTTCTTAGTGTTTTTGATTCGGCCATCACTCGAGCACTTTCGACTTACGTGGGTGCCACCTAGAGAAGTGTGTTTTTATTAAGAAGACTTGAGTCATTGTTATTTTTTATAATTTCATGTAGTTTTTTCTTTTAATCTCTCTCCTCCTACGAAAGACCTACAAGAAAATTATAAAAAAACGATAACTCAAGTCTTCTTAAAAATATAGATAGTACTGGTGATGACCTTGTAGGTCGAAAGCGCTCGAGTGATAGCCGAATCAAGAACACTCGGAAACATATTATACAGGCTACAACTGAAGACCATAAAGCTTGCTCGATGCATCGACAATATCACAAAAAATCACTAAACAATAAAATTTAACAACGCCTGGATATATACATATATATATATATATATTTATATATATATATATACATATATGTATATATATATATATACATATATATACATATATATACATATAGAGTGTAAAGAGTGGAGCTCTTCCCACTAATATTTCTAAAATAATTAGACCCACGGGTTCTATTCGACCCCGTTTGTATGGTTTACCAAAAACCCACAAAACTGGGGTACCATTAAGACCAATATTATCGATGATATGGTCTTCCCAACACAAGGTAGCCAAATGGCTTGCCACTATTTTGGAACCAGTGTTGAAACACTATAGTTCATTTTGCATTAAAGATTCTTTTTCATTTTCCAACTTTATGCAAAATTATTCAGATACTGATAAATTTATGTGTTCTTTTGACATATCTAGCCTGTTTACCTGTGTTCCCCTTCTTGAAACGATTAATATATGTGCTGATGCCTTATATCGTGGTCAACTGCCCATTCCTCCTATTCCTGAAAATGTTTTCGTGGAGTTGATGAAATTTGCTACGATGTCCGTTGAATTTAGTTTTGACGACATTATGTACAGGCAAATTGATGGTGTATCTATGGGCTCTCCCTTAGGACCAGCATTGGCCAATATTTTTGTTGGTTTCCATGAAGAAGGTCTCCTATCTGGTCCAAATAGACCAGATATCTACTTTCGTTATGTTGACGACACCTTTTGCCTGTTCAACAATGAAACGGAAGCGGACGTTTTTTTTACGCCCTTTAACAATATTCATCCAGCTCTTAAATTCACTATTGATAAGGAAACTAATTCTTCACTGCCATTCCTTGATGTATTAGTTAATAAAGCTTCCTGTGGTTTCTTAACATCAGTATATCGGAAACCTACCTTCACTGGTCTTTATACTCGTTGGGACTCATTTTGTCCCACAAAACAAAAAATTAATCCTATTAAGACCCTTACCCATAGGGCCTTAAAGATTTGTTCGAAGACCGAGCTGGATGAAGAAATTAAATTTATTACTAAGACAATGGCTACCCTTTAGACATTGTACAATCTACGATTAAAACAAAAATATTACATTTTTACAAAAGCAAACCAGCTTCTGTAGACAGATGCCCTATTTACCTTCGCCTACCTTGGCTTGGTAATATTAGTGATAGATTCGCCAAACAAATCTCTTTGTCTGTACAACAATGTTATTTTGCTGCGAATACGCGTGTTGTTTTTTCCTCTCGTCCAATCTTAACTTCTATTCGAAAAGATGTCCTTCCCCCACATCATAATAATTCCATTATTTATTTATTTAAATGTAGTTGCTGTATGCACTACGTCGGGATGACGTCACAGAGATTGGACATCCGGGTCAAACAACACGTGCCCACAAAAATTCGCAATGGAAATTATTTACCAACTGATGATTTGAATAATACTTATGGCTCGTCGATAGGTCAACATCTTATAAATAATCGCACCTGTGCCTCTAAATTCAGTGTCGACTTATTCTCCATTCTTAGTAAGTCGCACTCCCCTTATCATCTCAAGATCTTAGAAACAATTTATATTAAGTCCTTGAGACCTTCTCTTTGCAAACAAAGAGAAAATCTCCTCGGGCTTAATGTTGTTTCTATTTGACTGAACTTTTTTTTTTTTTTTACCCCTTTCCCTCGCTATAATTCTCATAGCATCTTTTTATATTTTTTATACATTACCTCGATATTTGGCTCTGTTGAGCGAGTAGCGAAACCGGTCAGCTGCCCTTTCATCTTTTTAATTTCTTAAATTCATTATGAATAATAAATATTGTCTCTTCAATGCTATATATATATATATATATATATATATATATATATATATATATATATCAGGTGAGCTAAACGGTATCGTGTGTGTTTCATTTCCGAGAGAAATAATTAAGGCATTGGGTACGATGGTTTCCCTCTCGAACCCCAAAAGTTTATGTGTAGATATCTGGCCATTAGTATTTCTACTTGTAAAAAGCTCTACTCATGTATTAAGTATAATGCTGATCTCAAGATTCTTTCAACAAACATCGATGTAATTACGACAAACATAACAGACTTGGAACAGTGTATCGGAGATGTGAAACCTGACATTATAGCGCTTACTGAAGTCAAGCCAAAGAATTACAAATTTCAACTAAGTGAAACAGAAGTTGTGCTCGAGAGTTATCATCCACCTATGAACAACCTGGAAAAAGATGGATGGGGTATATGTATATACGTTTCACAGTTGTACGACGTGGAGGATTTCAACGTTGACATTGAGGCATTTAATGATTTCAAAAAATCGATATGGATAATCGTGAAACTGGGAAAAAACAATAAGATTGTGTTTGGATGTGTTTACCGAAGCCCGACAAGTAACAGTATCAATAATCGAAAATTAGAGACATTACTTAGAGCAGTATCTGACAAGAATATAAAGAACCTAGTGATAGTTGGTGACTTTAACTATCCGAGTGCAAATTGGGACATATGCACAGCGACAGACAAAGTGGGCTCAGAGTGTGATCAGTTTCTGGACTGCTTAAAAGACTGCTTCTTAGTGCAAAATGTAGACAAGCCTACCAGGTATCGTGGCACACAGAGACCGTCGATTCTGGATCTAGTGTTGACCAATGAAGATAATGTAATCCGTGACATTGATTATTTTACACCATTAGGAAATAGTGACCATTCTACTGTTGTGTTTAACTATATCTGCAAACAAGTACTAAACTACAACAAGACCAATAAATTCAAATTTGACAAGGGAAATTACAGTGAAATGCGAGATTCAATCTCAAATGTTGACTGGGATCAAGAACTAAGTGAAAAAGACATTCACGATGCATGGGAGAGATTCAATGACATTCTGAGTGAAGCAATGCAAAAACATATTCCAACTCACAACGTTGGACGATCTAGAAGTAAGAAACGCCAGATGTATATGGACAGACCAGCAATGAAGCAAGTCAAAGTGAAACAGAGAGCTTGGAAGAGGTATACAGAGTCTCGAGATTTACGTGACTATGACCAGTATTGCGAAGTTAGAAATGGCTTAAGGAGTTATACAAGAAAATTGAGGAAGACGTTTGAAGAATCTCTTGCATATGATGTGAAAGTGAACCTTAAAACATTTTGGAAATACACCAAATCTAAGACAACTGTGAAGAGTGGAGTCAGTGATCTTACAGATAATGATGGTGTATTACCTTCAGAAAGTGACGCAAAAGATGAAATTCTCAACGACATCTTTGTAGTGTCTTTACTCGTGAAAATGTTGACAACATACCTAAGCTGGATCATAGATGTGGACATGTAGTACTGTCAAATATTAGCGTTACAGAGGATGCTATTGAGAAACAGCTGAAGGAAATAAAGATTTAAAAAATCCCCAGGACCTGATGGACATCATCCGAGAGTCTTGAAAGAGATCTCAGCTTACCGAATCAAGCCTCTTAAGCTCATCTACACCAAATCGATAGAGTCTTGCATGCTACCCATTCCATGGAAACAGGGACAAGTGACACCTATCTTCAAGAAAGGAGATCGGAGCTTACCGGGAAATTATCGCCCAATCAGC